>JABCKQ010017565.1:0-14212 GCA_018857305.1 Termitomyces sp. T159_Od127 | reverse complement strand
GGGAACGACGGAGCAGGCGCAGGCGGCGCGTACCCCGACGCCGGCGGTGGACCCGTAGCCGGCGGGGCGTAATACGCCGACGCGGACGCGGCCGTCTCCGACCTGCTCGCATCAGCATAATCATGCCTATAATACGCCGCAGCCTCGCCGGGCGCCTGTCCCGCGCCCGCTCCCGCTCCCACTCCGTACGCCTCCCCGCTCGCCTCGCGTTTATGATCATGCTTATCCTTCTTCTCCTTCTTCTCCTTATCCTTCTTCTCCTTCTTATCCTTCTTATCCTTCTTCTCCTTCTCCTTCCCACCCACCCCAAACACCTGCGCCGCCTGCGCCACCCCCGGTATCTGACTCGCATACCCCACCACCGCCTGCTGCAACTGCGCGCCCCCCGCCTGCGCCTGCGCCGCCGAGCCCTGCGCCGCAGGCTTGCCGCCCTCCCCCGCGAGACGCACATTCTCATGGCCGCGCACAGCGTCCCTCGTCAGCCGCGCGAGTATCCGCTCCTTCCGCGTCCCGAGGTCGGCCACCCAGCTGCGCATCTCCTGCAGCATCTCGCGCTGCACCTTCGAGTTGGGGTTGTGGAAGTACGGATGGAACCTGTTGGGCGTCAGATTTAGATTCAGGTTCGGCTGAGGAGGGAGAGGGGGGGAGAGGGGGAGGGAGAGAAAGGGGGGGGGAGAGGGAGAGGGGAGGGGGGGGAGAGAGGGAGGGTGAGAGAGAGGGATTCGGATGGGTGAGAGACATGGGTGAGAGGGTGAGAGGGGAGAGAGAGGGGGGGACGCACATAGCCTGCAAAACCTCCTCGCACAACCCACGCACATCAACAGAATTATCATCCCACGCTTTCTGCACAAGCCCAACCGTATTTCTCTAAATCAAAGGCAAGTGGAAAAAAAAAAAAAAAATCACAAAATCAATCACACTCGAAAAAAAAACCGACGTAGAAAAACCACGCACAACAACCACTCTCGCGACGCGCCCAGCGGGTTCGTTCAAAATGAGATTCTGCACCGAATCACGAATGATCATGATTATTTATCACAACCTCCCTCTGTGGCAAATAAAAACACGCACAAAATGGTCCTTACTCAAAAACGAGTGCGTAGGATCCGACTGCGCGCACGAGATAAAAACACGACAGCAAAGCAAAGCAAAAAAAGACGCAACGCACGGCTCGGGGATCGTTGAACACCTCGTACTGATCGTGGCTGTTGATAACCTCCCCAGAGATATCCGACAATGCCGAGGTGGACGTCTTCAAGATCGGCTTCAGGAACGGCTACAAAGAAGCGAGAGAGAGAGAGCGAGAGCAAAAGATAAGAGACGACTCGAAACCCGCACAAACAAACCACACACCTCAAGCGTCGTAAACACAAAAACTATAGAGAGCGAGACAAGAAAAAAAAACCCACACCACACTAAGCCTGCGCCACACACCCCAAAAACGACACACACGCAACGCACCAGAAATCGAATCCGTAATCTTCTCAATAAGCGGTCCCAACCCCGGTATCCTCTCAATAGTCTTCTCAATCTTCTTCATAACTACCCAAAGTCAAAATCAGCCCCCCCCTGTTCCCTCCGCATGAAAAAACACATCAACGCACCCGAGTCCCGAAACGTCAACACCTGCCAAAGCACAGAATGCAGCTCCTGCGGTGACATCTCCTCCGGCCTCTTCCCGCCCTGCCCTTGTTGCCACCCCTGCTGCTGCCCCTGCCACCCCTGCCCCTGCTGGCCCTGCCACCCCTGCCCCTGCCCCTGCCCCTGCACACCACCCGCCCGGATCCTCTCCACAGCCTCCATCTCCCGCGACAGCTCGCCGCCCCCACCACCAGGTATACTAAAGAACAAATCGCGCAGCACCGCAGCGGGGTCCGCGCCCCCGCCCCCGCCGCCGCGCGTGCCGGGGCCAGAGCCGGAGACCGAGCGCGCGCGCGCGCTGTCGAGGGACTTGTTCAGGTCCGTCACGGACGCCTGCGAGAGGTGGTCGCCCGCCTCTGTGTGCCGTCAGTCGTCAGTCTTTAGCCAGGGCAGTCGTGGAGACGCACCGCCTAAGAGGGAGTGGAAAAAGTCGCTCGAGCCAAACGTGCCTGTTCGTCGTTCAAAAAAACAATAAAGGGGGGGAGGCACGGGACGGGACGGGACGCACCGGTGACGATGGGCGCGACCCACTGCCCGTTGGGCGCCTGCACGCGTACCTGGTCCCCGACGTGCAGGAACACGTCGTGGTGCCCCATCATGCCGAGTGTGATCTCGCACCAGTTGGAGTGCGCGGTGAAGTCTTCTAGGGTGTGCAGCTGCGACGATGAGGAATGCGAGAGGGGGGTTGCGAGAATGCGACAAGGAGGCAAGGAAGTTGCGGGAATGTAGCAAGGGAACATGGCAAGCGACGATGAGACAAGCGCCGAGGGATATTATGACGAGCGACAAGGACAAGGGAAATTGCGGAAATGCGATAAGTGAAAATGCGAAAATGTACAAGCGACAGCGACAAGGGAAATACAAAAATACGACACGAGACAAACGACAAGCGAACCGCACAGGTTGAATCATAGCACACAACAAATGAGCCATCGTCTCTCCCGAGTACAAAACCACTCACGAGCGTGCCAAGCAGGCGAAACGCCTCATACTCGTCCTGCTTGCGCCCCTGGGCGCGGTGCTGCCTGCCGAGGTGGACACAGCGCTCAAGGAGGCGGCGGACGAGCGCCTTGGAGGTGTCCCACCCGCCCTGTTCTGCGCGGGGTCAGCAGCGGATCGACACGCGGGACGGCGGGCGCGCGCACGCACCGTTGGCGATGTAGTTTTTCATGCCCGTGCGCGGGTCGATCTCGAGCTCGCGGGGCTGTGGTGCAGTCAGTCGCAGTCGCAGTGAGCAGGGAAGGGAGGGGACTGACGTCGACGGGGGGGCGGAGCGCAGGGTGGTACCTGCGCGCGTCTTCGCCGTCGCCGTAGCCTTTGGGGTTGTCGATGTGCTCGACGGGGAGGTAGACGCCGATGCGCTCGGGGGTGACTTCGAACTCGTGTGTGGCGTAGCCGTGCGCCTGGGTGCGTGTCAGCGGCGGTGCGGGCGGTGCGGGGCGTGCGGTGCGATGCGACGCACCATGAATCCGAGGACCATGAGGAGGTTCATGATTGTCTGCGGTGCGGCGTGGCGTGAGACCGCATACGGCAAGCACAAAGGCACGCACCTGGAGCGGCATCTTCTTGAGCGCGGCAATGTCAATAGCCTATCACGGAGATGAATCATAGATCGCGAGGCAGAGTGAAATCGGGCGTGCCTGGCTGTAGTCGCGCAACCAGTTGCTGCGGGGGAGAAGCGGTGAGGAGCGATGCGGACGGGGACGGCGGCGATGCGCACCCAAAGTAGACGCGCTTGATGTCGAGGCCGTTGAACTTGCGGCCGCCGGCGATCATTGAGGCGAGTGCGGCGATGCCGGCGCCGCCCTTGACGAGCTCGGCGAGGGTGTCTTCCTGGGCGGGGTGAGGGGGCACGGCGTGCGGGGGACGGCGGGGGACTCACGATGTCGCCGTGGCGGAAGGCGCGGCCCTCCATGTATGCGAAGCTGGGGGCGTGTGAGCGGGCGCGGGGCACGGGGGACAGACGCACGAGGGGATGTTGCCGGCGCCGAACGCATAGACGGCATTGGCGCAGAGACAGAGGCAGACGAGGAGCGGGAGCATGGTGATCGGGACCAAGTCGGTTGGTTCGGCAAATCGCGGACACTGTTTGGGTAATTTTTTTTTGCCTGCTCTCGTGCCCACTCCCACCAGACTCGAGTTCCCGTAAGTGGGTGTGCTGCTCAGTGACGGCGCTGACGTGTGCTGCAGATGACCAACCCCGCTGCGTCGACGCCCGTCGTTCCTTCTGAAGTGGGCTGGCAGTTTGTGCCCCAGTACTACACCTTTGTCAACAAGCAGCCCGACCGTCTCCACTGTTTCTACACAAAGGCGTCCACCTTCACCCACGGCACCGAGGGCGAGGACGTCAAGCCGTGCTTTGGCCAAAAGGTGCGCCCGCCCCGCGTGTCGCCGCCCGTCTGACCCCCCGCCAGGAAATCAACGACAAGATAAAGTCCATCGGCTTCCAGGACTGCAAGGTCTTCATCCACTCGGTCGACGCCCAGTGCTCGGCCAACGGCGGCATCATCATCCAGGTCATCGGCGAAATGTCCAACCACGGCGACCCCTGGCGCAAGTTTGCCCAGACCTTTTTCCTCGCCGAGCAGCCCAACGGCTACTTTGTCCTCAACGACATTTTCCGCTTCCTCAAGGAGGAGACCGTCGACAGCGACGACGACCCCGACGCACCCCAGGAGGCCGCCCCCGCCGCACCCGCCGAGCCCCCGGCCGACGTCCCCGCCCCCGCCCCCGCCCCCGCCGACGTCTCCGAGCCCGCCAAGCCGCCCTCCCCTCCCCCCGCCGCGCCCTCGCCCCCTCCGGCCGCCCCCGCCGAAGAGCCCCCGACCACCGACGTCCCCGAGCCCGCCCCGGCCCCCCAGACGCCCACCGCCGCCCCCAACGGCGTCCACACCCCCGAGCCCGAGACCCCCGCCGCACCGGAGCCCGTGCCCGCCGCTGCCACCCCAGCCCCCGTCGCTGCACCCGCCCCGGCACCCGCGCCCGCCGCGGCGCCCACCCCCTCCAAGCCCGCGACCCCCGCGCCCGCACCCGCACCCGCGCCGGCGCCGGCGCCAGCCCCAGCCCCAGCGGCACCCAAAACCTGGGCCTCGCTCGCCGCGTCCAACTCTAACAAATGGGGCGCCAAGGTCGCGCAAGAGTCCCGCGGCGTCACCGAGAGCCCCGCTGCGCCGCCCGCGCCCGCGCCCGCACCCGCCCAGCCCCCCGCGCCGCGCCAGCCCCCGCAGCAGCAGCAGCAGCAGCAGCAGCCCCAACAGCAGTCACAGCCCCAACAACAGCAACAGCAACAGCAACACCCGCATCAACACCACCACCAGCACCACCACCAGCACCAACCGACATACGGCCCCCTCGCCGCCGCAAGCATCACCACCGCACACTGCTTCGTCAAAGTCCGTCCCCCCCCTCTCTCCCTCCCTTCCTCCCAGACTAACTAACCCCTCCCCTCCCCCCCACAGGGCGTAACAGAGCCCCTCACGCAGCCCCTCCTCAGCGCAGCGCTGACGACGCGCTTCGGGCCCATCAAAGACCTCGAGATCGTGCGCTCCAAAGCCTGCGCCTTCCTCGAGTTCCACTCGATCGACGCCGCGCGCCGCGCGATCGCCGCGTCCCCGATATGGGTCGACGTCGGCGGCGACGCGGGGCAGCTGCGCATCTCCGTCGAGACGAAGAAGGAGCGCGGGGAGAGGCCGCCCAGCCGCCCGCGCGGCGGCGCGCCCGGCGCTGGCGCTGGTGCCGCCGCCGGTGCGGGTGCGGGAGGTGCGCCGGGTGCCGGGGGTGGGAATGTGAATGGGGGCGAGCCGCACCGCGGGGGGTACCAGCGCCGGGGCGCGCCGAGGGGGCGCGGGGGCGCCGCGGGCAAGTAGGAAAACGAAAACGAAAACGAACAAAATCGCTGGGGGTGGGTGTGGGGGTCGGGGGGGGGGGGTTGGGGGGGATCGAGGAGTCGCGTGGGTGCGTGGGTGATCGCTGTGTTCTTGGTGCCCGTCGTCGTCGTCGTCGTCGTTACCCCTGCTTTTTTTACGTCTGCGTCTGCGTCTGTGTTGTTATTTTCTGCCTTTTTTTTCAACTACTCGATTTACCCCTAGTTGTGATATGGCGTTTTGTGTCCCGCTCCCACCCTCGTTCATGTATCTGATGACCTTTCATGCTCTGCCCTGCCCGAAGCGCTCTTTCCTCTCCGTTACCGTTTCTCTGTCTATCATTTTTTTTGATGTTCGATGTTCGTGTTCGTGTCCATGTTCCCTCGATAGCCGTCTATCACGGATCACTTGAATCAATCACTTGAATCACTCACTCACTCAGACCAATCACTAAGTCGCGAAAGACACTTCTTATTCCAAAAACACACAAGGCAAGGAGGAAGAAATACTACGACCCCAACCGCCATTCACCCTCGCGTGCTCCGCCAACAATCCCCGGGCCACTTGTCCACCCCCGCCTGGGCAACACCACCCTCCCTCTTAGCTCAGTGGTAGAGCGCGTCACTAGTATGAAATAGTATTTCACTGCGATGACGAGGTCAGTCGTTCAAGTCGGCTAGAGGGAATCGTATCGTATCGTATGGTTTAGGAGTTGTTTTTCTCCGAACGGCTTTGGCTTTGGCTTTTGGTTTATTTAGTTCCTGGCCGAGTGCGTGCGTAGCAGAGTAGTTAGCGTTTTAAGGTGTATAGAGTTAATCCCGATTAGTCGGCACGTCCCTCTTAGCTCAGTGGTAGAGCGCGTCACTAGTATCTCGAGGGCTCCATAATATAATGACGAGGTCAGTCGTTCAAGTCGGCTAGAGGGAATCAGACGTGTGTGATCTGATTGTTTTTTTGTTTTTTATTCTCGGACGGGTTTGGTTCATAACATTTATCTTATCCTAGTTGAGGCCTTGATCAAGTACCTGAGAAGAAGCAAAGTAGCAAAGTTCTGCGGCTAGAGGCGTAGACTGTCTGCACATGCATCCGACTCCAATCCCCGCGGGTCCCTCTTAGCTCAGTGGTAGAGCGCGTCACTAGTATATGATAGGTGGGACATAATTCACCATGACGAGGTCAGTCGTTCAAGTCGGCTAGAGGGAATCAGACCAGACGTGTGTGATGTTGATCTTTTTTTTCCGGACGGGTTGTCTATGTAAAATAACGCAAGAATTTTGACGTGGTATCGAGCTCTTTCGGTTGCATCCGACTCGGACGGGTGCATACGACACACGGCGCGGAGAATGCCCATGTCCCTTCTTGTGTACAATGCACGAAGACAGACTCGGAAAACCCCCGCGGAGACGGACGTAAGCAGCGTGCTCATGATCTTTTTTTATCTCTGTTGCATAATGCATCCATGCCATATCCACTCTTCCGTTTCCGTCACTCCTATTCAACCGACGTGAGGATCCTCGATTGGTCCGTCGTCGGCATGGATCAGCAGAAGAAGGTATGTGTTGTACAGAAAAGAGATCCCGCAGAGACGCAGAGGGTGTCCGATTCGAAAACGGACATCACAACCTACCCAAGTCCGTCACTGCTCTAGCAGCAAGGGGAGAACGGCCCATCCTCACACAACACACCATCTTGCCAATGGCGGCCCGTCCTGACACCCACCGCCTGTTGTACATCAATGTCCCTCTTAGCTCAGTGGTAGAGCGCGTCACTAGTATAGGAGAGGTGGCACATATTACAATGACGAGGTCAGTCGTTCAAGTCGGCTAGAGGGAAGACTCGGAGGAAAGTCGAAAGCAGAAACTCTTCTCCGGGCAGGGGAAACGGGCCCATCGTTCCAGTTAAAAATCATCGATCCATCATCCGAACCTGATCTTACAACGGCGCAACTAGTTGTGTCCCCCACCATCTCTCGAATATCAATTCCCTCTTAGCTCAGTGGTAGAGCGCGTCACTAGTACCTGCTTGCTTTAGCATGTTACAATGACGAGGTCAGTCGTTCAAGTCGGCTAGAGGGAATGGGACTGAGCAGTCAGTATTTCCCCTTTTTGAATGGCTCCAACACATCCATCTCTTTTTTTTACTAGGGGGTAAAAGGACAAACACATAAATAAATACTAGAATATATAATTGGTGGTTCATAGAACTTGTATAATTTACACTTGCAAAATGAGATTAAATTACACGATTAAGGAGAAAGCATCATGTTGCAGGCTTTGCAGTGACGAAGATTGAGCAGTCTTTTCAACGTCGCTCCATCTGGCTTGCCTCATCATGTATGTACCTGAGGAGGCAGCAACATCGGCGTTTGTTCAGGTTGAGACCCCTTTTGGCTCCCTAAAGGCAAAATGACACTCTTGCTTGAAGTACTCCGAAGGTTGAGAATAAGTCTTGACACCATGAGGCTTGTAATCCTAAATCAAGAATATGCACAGTTGATGCTAGATGAAATAAAGAAGGAAAGTCAGTGATACTCACAAAGTGCTAAAGCTTGCATTGATTGCTTTTATGTCAGCCTGTATAAATGAGTAGTAGTAGTAAAAATCTTGTCAAATTCCAAAATAGTGGCTTGAAGAAAAACTCACAGGTGCAAGCTGTTTCACTGTCAGCTTGAATGATGCTCAATTAGATAGACTCACCATGAAAATGAGAACAGTGACAAGATTTGCAACAAATATGACAGCAAAATATATCACTCCTGTCATGTACCTTGAGAATCAAAGACAAATGTGACAGGATACTTGAGACATGCCATCACGAAATATAAGCTCTAAGAGACTTCCACTAGCCTTGTTGTTTGGCTTATGTCTATATTGCAACATGCGAAGAAGCATTGTGAAGAACATTACTGAGTCTGTAAATAAAAAATCAAGGAAATAGTCGTACAAAATATCATGAGCTAAACTGACCAAAACCCAATTCTGCTATCCATGTAAAGGCAAAGCGTCTGAGTGAGATTATTACTATGAGGTTCTCCTGCAGAGGCGCAAACACTCACATGCCTGATTTGCCAACCAGTATACAGCCGACGAGACCTGGATAGAGGCAAATCAGTCAAAAGAGGATTTTAGCCATACAATGCGCACCTGCAGGGAGATCAAGGCTTGTACCATCAGTGAAAGACCACTAACATGAAAGTAATCAGTCTCGTAATTTTATGTCATTATTCAAAAATATGACTAACAATTTTTGTGGCTAGTTCTGCTGCAAGACAAATGGCTCCCAGGATGGCCACAGCTGTACTTCGAGAGTATATGGCATACAGACGGACAATGAAAATAACTACAGTGGAGAAATGATCAACCTCAACCGTAAACTCAGAAACCGAAACACTTACCTCCAATTGTAAATGCCGTGACTATCTTGAGAGCCTCCGGAAACAACACATAACGATTGCAGACTGTCTTGGGCCATGGGTCATGAAATGCTGATGAGTGAGGTTGGTAATTCAATATCAGATTACAAAAAAGAGACTTGCAAACGATAATGATGATGTATCCCAGTGGGGAAAGATAACGATTCTGTGTGTCAGTGATACTTTCAGAAATTGTTTCGTTGAACCAGTCGAGTACATACCAGTGCATATAGAACAGTCATTGGAGTATACTTCATGCCACAAATCCAGAGTGATTTCTCATACACTACGGCATGAGACACCCCGGGCTGTTGCACAAGTTGAAACAGTATGCGAGATGTGAGAAACTGTATTATTAGCTAGATCACCCGAAGCTACCGCGTATCTGTTGCATCGCAAGTGAACAATGCTAGTACAAACCCAAAGTGCACCATGTGAAGGTGGAACGTTCATGTACGTCGACATTCCAAAGTTGGCAAAGAATCTTGGAACCGCAGATATTATCAAACATGTCGTGAGCTTTTTAATCTTGTCGAGGAAACTAGCATCCATGATCGTGCACCTGGTTCCTGGACTACATCAAAGGGACTTGGCCATCAACTATCATCGATCATTTGTAATAAGCTAAGCCGTCAGTGAAAAAAGTCAAGTTAGAGCAGGTACCTGAATGAAACAGGGCAGGGCAGGGCAAAGGAGGGTACATTTAACCAGACATCTAACTGACTCATCTCATTGCAAAACTGAGACATCATGCATCATTGGATAGAAAGGATGATCATCTTTTCGAATAATATGATGTTTTTGTTCTGCAAACGGCGGCATCATCCCAGGATATCGGAAAATGTCCAACCCATGGTGATCGATATCTATCCCTGGGATGGGTTTGCCCGCACCTTCTTCCTCGCCGAGCAGCCTAACTGCTACTTTATCCTGAACGGTGTTTTTTACTTTCTCAAAGAGACCATTGACAGCCATGACAAAGAGCCCACGTCGCTCCTGCCACTCTTGCTGACGCCTCTACACCCGGCGCACGGTCCCGGCGGTGTGGCTTTGCATCCTTGATGAGCAAAGCCAACAAAAAACAGTACCCATTTGACCTTTTCCCGCTAGCCGGATTGAACGACTGACCTTGTCATAACCTCGCAGTACGAGTGACACGCTCTACCACTGAGCTAAGAGGGATGACGAGAAATACTATCGGGTTTGAGACAACCGCCGTCTGAAGGATACAGCGATCCCTGCCATCCTTGACGAATCACTTTTGACGAATACAAGCACACAACCTACACCCCTTGCGCACGCTTTTAGAGGAACAGATAGTTATCATATACAGCAAAGGAGCGTACAAACCAATTGGACACGGGCTGGCCGATACCACATATCATTTGACACCAAGCGTCTCCCTGCGTCTCCACAACACTGTTTAAAGATACCATGAGCACACAAATCATGATCAACAAACAAGCCAACCACGTCTTCAAGTCAACGTCCGACGTCCGGCTCCTCGTCTATCGTTCAACGGTCATGCACCCATGACCTTTGATGATAGGAGCAAGACCCGCATTGGATACAACGAGCTGGAGTGAGCTCATCGAGTGGTGACGCCAGAACTGGAGAGATGTGGGATGATTGAGTCGAAGTAGTAGGTACTCTTGGTGCTATAAAGGACATCCCCGTAATCCAATCAGTGCAATTCCAGTATGTGAGCAATCCTTTACCTTGTGAGCACAACACTGGAGGCGGAGGATGTCCCTGCACCGAAGCGTGGTATTTATTCCAGGTTATCTCGCCAAAGTGGGCAGTTCTTCTGATGATAGATTCAAGGCCGATGTAAGAATCCAAGTGCAGACATTGAAGTAAGGGGCAGCAATGTGCACGGAGCTTATGCCGCTAGCACGTGCTTGTACATGCGAGAAGACACAAGTCTCAAAAGTATTCGTTAGCGCCAAGTACTTCAGATCCTACGCAGGAGGCAAGAGCATGGCACAATTTCCTCTGGCGTAGCTGGTCAAAAACAACTTCCTTAAATCGGTCTGCAACCTGTCGCATTTGACGTCAGTGACTGGGATATGAGTGCGTAGGTGTCCGAGAGCTACGCACCAGTGGTTTGTTGTCTGGATTGTCCGGATGAATGCCCTGGTTAAGCGCAGTCGGCAAAAATTGTTAACAATACATCCTGCTCATGGGAGTGTGGTTGATCTGATGGCTTTCCGAGTTTGGAAACCAAGTCTTAAGAACCACAACTTTTGCACACTATAGCCCAGCTCGCGATAACGGATCGACTTTGACCAACTTCGGTGGATGTCAGCGGAGGTTCTGCGCTTTTCGACCCGATATCGTCTTTCCAGCGCGTGACAAGCGCGATAGTCGCTTCTCTCTTTCACGGGCGGCGACAAGTTCTAAAGCCTTGTCATCATCATCCTCGCCATTGTCCGGGTCCTCATCATGCGTATGGTCAAATGAATAAGGAAGCGGAACCTCGCGTGTTACGCGATACTGATCCATGTTACCGAGGTGTTCGTTCTCGAGACGATCTATAAGGATTAGGACTGAGAAATTGAGCAGGGAAACCAAGGAACTGGCCGTACAGAAATTCCACTGCCATCGCCTAAGGGCTTCCAGGACGGCACCAATGAATGTACAAAGATATATACTGGGTCCATTATATGGGATGTAGATGACCCAAATAAAGCGGATTAAAACGTTTGTTATCTATTAGCATTGAGATATACATGCACATCGTATGGTGACTTCTGTACTCACGATGGCAAAATAGTATAGCTAGGCATGAAAAAAATTCGGAATGAGTGATGATGATAACGATAATGGTCAAGGAAGACGCACAGGTATTGTATCAGAGTAAATTAATTCCTGGCGCAGGAGGGGGTAAGGCGCACGCAGACGAAGGACAGACCAGTCCATAAGGATGTCCTACAGAGATGATTGTTAATTTATTTTCAGCCCACTTCGAGTGTGACCATGTACCCATGCGGAGGCGCAGATTGAATAAACCGTGTTGAAGAAGATCCATAGAACAAAAATTGAACCGTGAGCCTTGGAACCTAGAGTGGAGGTGTGCTGATGAACAAATGTAGCTGGAATAATACAACATCCTAAGCGCACACCTTTTTGGCGCCAAAGGTAGAAGAAGAGATAACTGACGATACCAGCAAGATATTTTCCACCCTAATGAGAATTTGTGGGTGAGAATTTGTGGGTCAGATGGGGATAGGTCACCAAATCTCACGTTAATCAAATGAGTGACGAGACCGGAATCATGATAACGTTTCACACTCTGCAAAAAACGACACAACAGTGGAAGTGAAGCAAGGACGAACGTGGCAGGCCATTGTGATGATCCAGATACACCACATTTGGACCAGCTTTCATCAAAATTACAAGCATATATGCACGCAAAGAAGTAAAGGTTGGAGATAGTAAACACGAGGCTGCAGTACTGATCACTTTCCAGAAGAAGACAGGAACATGAGATTCTTAGAGTCGATTTGACAAAGGGCCACTCACCCCATCCAGAAGTCTGCGAATTCAACGTGGCGAGTTCCGGATATAAGAAGTTTCGCAGTCTTCTTGATGAGCCAGTAACGGGACGGTTTGTAAAATAATGGAAGGGGCTCGAGTAAAACGAGTCCGGTTAAACCAAGCCATACGAGTAGCCAATATTGTGGTAAAATGTGGGGGAAACCAATGTGGTGGAAGGAGAGCCAAAAAGCCCAACATAGAGCAGCCAATAGGACACTTGGGATCTATATTAAAAAGAGGGAGTATTGACGTGTCGATCATCTTCAGCGAAAAGAACACACCTCATAGTATTCGTGATAATCCATACGTGTCCGTGTATCGAGTTCTGAGGAACATCAGATCAAGTTGTATAGAACGGAAAACAGGGCTACCAAATATGAAAACATAGTTGATACGAGCGCGGGCCCACACCACCAAATTGATGCCAACGAGTAATGAAAACAGAACCGGGATGAAAAATACACCATACACAAACAAGAGAGCATTCCATGCAGGTATGGCATCACGAGTAGACTGCTGAAAACCTAGCAACAGGGTTACGCATAGCCACAAAAATGTTATAAACCACGCACTGGCATAGAGTCCTGATACGAAAGCAGGAAAAGCCACCCCCAGTAAGATACCAGAACGGAAAATACTAAAATGGTGACTTTTATAACGAAATCCTGCACGAAGTCGTACTCTGGCACGTTTTCTATCTCCCCGAGCTGGTATAAGGCTGTCAATGGAGATCAATTTTCATCGATGGACGGTAAGACATACAGAATCGAGCAGCGTAAAGAGTCTCCATGTCGATCATCATCTCATGCAAGTTTTTCCCGGATGCAAAGGATGCCTTTTCAACCTGTTTGGTACGAGTCAGCAAGGGCAGTCTGTATGATCTTCAGTATTTGTACCTTCTCAGACATGTATTGCCGTTGCGCTCGTATCTGGAAAGAATAAGTAATATGAAAGGCAACAAGAAACAAGGATATCCCACTTTAGTAGATTTCTCAAACTTTTTCAAAGCCTTCCGAAAGCCCGTCAGATTGAGAATCTGTATTTCCGATGAGATATGCGACACAGGAAGGCGAGAACGGACACAAACGCGGTAGTTCTGTAGTACTTCCAAACCTCTGTCCAAAGATAATCAGTATTGTTATCCGTCTGGAATCAAAACGATACTTACCGATAATGTTCCAACACTGCCTTCTTAAGCTTTTTTTTCGCAAAAAGGTAGTCCTCTGGGTCAGTTGAAAGTCCCATATGCCGGACGGGTGAATGCTGCTTCTTTCCATCCTTTCGCTCTACATCTGCATCCACGCTCCCCTTTCGCTGCGTTTTCTCCTTTTCAGAAATGTCTGACTCGTACCTTCGGTAGCCCTATTACAATGTGTGCGTTGAAGCGCAAAAGTTAGAGCTATCACTGTGTAGGAGATAAGACTAACCGAGTTGCCAGTGAGCTGATCGCCAAAATTAGGGATTATGGTGGGAATTACGTGTGGAATTCTTAAGTGGTTTCTAATGCTGACAAGACAAGTGGTCCAAGCTGAGAGATTGTGAGGATGCACAGACTTGTGGTGAGGTTAGACAACATCCTTCCGCACAATACAAGAAGATGCACCTTAACCAACTCCTTGTGGTCCCCAAGCTCGTCCAACTGCTCATGTAACGCTTTCGTGCGAGCCATCATCTCTGCCTCCCGTGCAGAGTAGAAAGAATCAATTTTATCGAGCTGAATGTCCAGTGCGGTAAAGAAAGTTTTCTCAAACGGCTC
>JABCKQ010017564.1:0-17819 GCA_018857305.1 Termitomyces sp. T159_Od127 | reverse complement strand
TACCTGGTGGTGGTCTCTACACTTACAAGCTAGTGATTTTACCTCATCAAAAGCCCATTGGCAGGTACTTGTCCATTGGAAGGGTACACTCTTGCTTGTAAAGCTGTAGAGTATTTTCATTGATATCCTTACTTGGTTGATGTTGTCCATGAGGTATTCAGCTGCCTCCAAGAATGCTCATAACAGGTCACAATTGGTGGGCACCTTCCATTGGACCAGTGCATTGACTTTTTCAGGATCCATTTGTATACCATCATCATCCACTATTTGTCCTAGTATTTTGATTTTGTTGGCCAGTAGCTTCATTTTGGATTCACTTAAGTAAAATGTCTCTCTTTTCAGTATATCTATGACAATTTCAACATGCTTTATGTGTTTGTTCAAACTATCCAAATATATTACTATATCATCCAAGTATATGTTCAAACACTGGCCAATATGTTCTGAGAACAAATAATTCATTAGGGCTTGGTAAGTGACCAGAGCATTGCAGTCACCTTGTTGGACAACATAGCTGACCATAGTCCTACTAGAGGTGTTAACAGTGGTTCATTCCACATGTTCAGGTACTACACATATTTGTTCATAGGCATCCTGCCCATCAATCAAGGATTGATACTTAGCTCATGATACTCTGCAAATAATTCACTCCATGTCAGGCAACAGAGAAGTCATCTTCCTGGTGTTTCCATTTTGTTCTCACAGATTTACTACAGTCTGCAATCAGGGGAGGAATACCAGGTTTAAGACTACACAACATAGGAGCCAAACTTTGTCTGGTGGATATAGCCCAGCACTCCATCTTTAGGTAGGCATCTCTCTTCTCAGTCCATTGGCAAAGTAAGGCCTCCAAACACCTGGACAGGTACCAGGGATTTTTGTTCACCAGAGGTATTTTGTGATTGATGACCCATAATGGGGGCAGTGGTGCATTGAGAAGTCAGTGCAGGCCAAAAACAGAAGTCCCCTGACAGATAGATTGATGGAGTACAAGAAGAGTGGGTGGAAGAGGTGAATGGGAGGGTGCCAGTGACACCAGAAGAGGGGGTGAGTGCCAGGGGTGGTGGAGGATGAGTGCTGGGGGTAGTCATGAGTCCCAGGAAGACAGGAGAGCAGAACAAGCGAGTGCCAGCACGCAAATGAGTCCTGGGGTCCAGTGAAATGACGAGCACAGGGACTTGGTGAGTCCTGGGGACGGAAACAGAAGAGCAAAGATTAAGTGAGCTGAAAGAGGAAAGGGTTGAGACAAGATAAGGGGAAAGGAAACAGAAGAAGTTGAGATTGGAGACTAGAGACAGAAAAGATGAGAGAACTTAGAATTGACAGAGAGGCGAGGAGTAAAGCAGAGTGTGATTAGAGTAAGAGATGAATAGAAGCAACAAAAAAAGCAGGTATGAGGTGAGTATGATAAGAACTGAAGTAAGTGAAAATAAAGAGATTGGAATGCATGAGAATACAAGACAGAGACAAACACAACAAAACAATACAGGAGTTATGGGAATATCAAGAGTAGAGTACTACTTACTACTCTATGTCTTATATACTGCGCAGTAGGTAGGCCCTGAGGCTCAGGCCCAGGTTCCAGTGGTGGGTTATGGCACTGGGGCTTGGGGTGAGACCCAGGGATCGTGCAGAACAGCAGTGGAGGTTGAGACATGTCACATGGCATGGAGGTCTTGCACTGGAAACGCAGAGACATGCAGCAGCTAGGCCATGAGGAGGGGAGCAGGAGCAGGATGTGGCATGCAGAGGTTGGGTTGGCAGTGATGCGTGATTGTAAGGCGTGATGGGGGTCTTGGCACAGGCCAGGGGGTGTTGGGTGTTGCCAGTGCTAGTGCTGATGTGGTGGTTATGGGCAGTATGATAGCTGAGGCCAAGGCTGGCGCTGATGTGGTGGTGGCTGGTGGCAGTAACGGGCAGTGATGGCCGGGGGTTGCTGAGGGGGTTGGCTGGGTAGTGGTCCAGGCCTGGAGTGGTCATGGGGGTTGTTTTGGAGTGTTTGGAGTCCTGGGGCCAGGGCTAAGTCCTGGGAGTTGGTAGCGGGTCATGACATCACCCCCCCTTTAGCGTCAAGACCCTCAAGACATGTGAAGTTGTGGGTGGCTGTGCTGCTTCTGGCGTCAAAGTCTGGTGGCCATCAAGAAGTTTCATACACAGATAAAAGAGAAAAAAAAAACTTTGCCTCTTCTTCCATGTCCTTTTCTTTGTTGTTATCTCCTACCCCCTCTCCCATAGATGAAAGTAACATGGACACATGGGCTGCCTATGGAGAGTGCCAGGCATTGTTGGAGCATTGCCGGGAGCGTTGGCAGGCAGCGGCATCACATTACAAGTACCTGCTTGCTCCAAGATACATATTGGCTGACGTTGCACTTCCCAGGTGTATTGTTATTGGCAGCGGGCCCTGCCCATGTTCTTCCCACCATTGTGGTCCAACCTTGGTCCATGCAGTCTGCACTGGTGTTGCTGGTGCGCCCACCGTGGCCTTCCTTGGCCCTGGGGGTGTTCCATCCAGTACCGGCAGCAAGTTGGGTGGCTCAGGTGGATGTCATGCTTGACCAGTTTGCCCTGGCAGTGGGTCATCCCTGGGGCCCCCCAACATTGGCTTGGTGTCGCCAACATGGCCTGGTAAGTTGTTTCTACCTCTTAGTCCTCCAGTACTGATGGGTCATAGTATTTGTTTTGCGCCTGCCATAGGACAGCCTGTGAGAGGGCTCACCAGAACTTGTCAGTATGCCTGTCATGCAGGTCCAAGCATGAGAGGTGTTCCGTGTCATGGTTGTGGCAGGTGTTGTGCATAGCAGCTGAGCAGGCTTGGTCACTGGAACTGGACTGGGTGTGGGAGCAGATGGAGGGTTGTTCCAGGTCGCAAGCAGCGATGGCGGCGGCAGCTAGGGTGAGAGGTTTGCAGCCTGGGGAGGCTGCCAAGGGTCAGTCAGAGTTAGAGGAGGAGTTGGGTAGCAGCGAGAAGGAGGAGGAGTCGGCCCCAGCCCCTCTCATCTGAGTAGGACCACTGCATGGGAAGCAGCTGTCACCACCCGCTACCGACCCCCGGGACTCAGCCCCAGCCCTGGAACTCCAACCCTTCTCAAAATGACCCCACAACTGCCCTAGGCCTGGACTGCTACCTGGCCAACTCCCTCGGCAGCCCCTAGCCATCACCGCCCATCACCGCCCATCACCACCACAGCCACCGCCACTTGCAGCATCCCCCAGCCATCACCACCATGACCACCACATCAGTGCTGGTCTCAGCTATCACACTGCCCATAGTCACCACATCAGCACCAGCACTAGCAACACCCATTGCTCCCGGCCCGCACTGAGACCCCCATCACACATCACAATCATGCATCACCACCAACCTGACCTCCGCATGCCACACCCCACTCCTGCTCCCTCCTCACTGCCCCACCGCCATGTGTCTCTGCGTTTCCAGTATGAGACCTCTGTGCCACGCAACATGTCTCAACCTTGCCCCACCCTGTGCAGTCCCCAGGTCTCACCCCAAGCCCTGGTGCCACGCTCCGCCACTGGAACCTGGGCCTGAGCCCTGGAGCCTATCTACTGTGTAGTATATAAGTTGTAGAGTAGTAAGTAGTACTCTAGTCTTGATATTACCGTAACTCCATACTGTTTCATTGTGTTCTTGTCTCTATCTTGTTTTCTTGTGCATCCCGATCTCATCATTTCTACTTGTTTCTTTTTCTTATCGTACTTGCCTCATATCATCTCCCTGCCTTGTCTCTACTCATCTTGTACTCTAATCCATTCTACTTTGCTCACTTGTCCTCCACCCTCTCCGGCACTCACCCACTTGCCAGTGCTACCAGCACTCCCCTACATACTGCTCCTGCCCTGCTTCGGTCTCTTATGCCTTGTGCCCTACTGGTGCTTTGTGTCTGTGGACACAGTGATCACCATGTAAGGTATTTGCCCAGTAGACTGAGCTCCCATGGTCAGCGGAACCTGACAGCAGCAGCCGTTGGCGGTAGCATGGGGGAAGCAACAGGCCTCCCTGTTGCTAGAAGCAGGGCCGAGCAAGAGGCTCCATGGCAATGTGTCAATGGTGGGTCCCCTGGAGATCCACATCTCCTTGCCAATTTCAGCGCATCTCCAGCCCCTGCTACAAGAGTTGATGGAGCAGAGCCTGCTGGCGTCAACTATCAAGTTGCACCAGCATCTGCAGGAGGGACATGTGTGGTCTGAGAGGGAGCGGGGCAAGCTGATGGCAGCAACAATGGACCAGGACCAGGCTCAACAGGATTGGGATGTGGTGTTGGCAGCGGTGCAGGAGTGGAATGCAGAGTTGATGGTGCTGAGGGTCCAGGTGGCAGAGTTGGAGTCGAGGGTGGTGAGGGAGGCACCAGGAGAGGGTCTAGCAGTAGAGGTGGCACAGATGGCAGAGCGAGAGGTGGTTTGCTGGTGGGACTGGGCTTTGTTGGAGGTGGTGTCATCCTGGAAGAGGGTCCTGCATGAGTAACTTGTTCACTGCTTAGCTTGTTAGTTAATTCTCAATGTAGGCTGGCCTGGGAGCACCACCTACTCTTGGACGGCACATCAGCAGCCCATGTGCTGCTCTGGGAGGGTGTGGGCCGGATGCCCTTCAACTTGCCTGCAGAGCTTGACATTAGTCTAGCTCAGTTGGACATCCTGTTGGCAGGACACCAGTGATGGAACACAATTGCCCCTGGATCATGGTTGGATGTGGTAGTTGACACCAGGGAGGGGTTACCGGTATGGGAGGAGCATCTGGCATTGCTAGTGACCCAGATGGAGATGGTGATGTTGATCATGGAGCTGGCGGCAGGGAGTTGGGAGGGTGATGACAAGGAGGGTGATTAGTCGTTGTCTGCCATGCGTATCAGGCCCCACTTTTTTGGACTTGTTGTTTTTGGGCTGTTTTATTGTAACATTCTGTACCTCGTACATTCAAAGCATATTTGTATTGTCATGGCATCCAGGATTCTTTGGTGAGGAAGTGAGAGTTGAAGGGGTAAGCATGCAAGAAAACACGTAGGGGTCTTGGTGGGAGTTGAATCCCTGATGAAACCAGAGGTGGGGATTACGCCCACTAATGCTGTCTGTGAGCGCTAGTCCTGGGGGTCCCGGAGCTTGTCAGGGTACTGCTGGTGGAAGTCCTGGAGCTTGGTGGGAGTGCCGGCAAGGTTTTTCTGGGGTTTCCAGGTGTTGTCCTTGGGCCCATAGCCTTTCCAGCAGACAAGGTAGTGGGGGCAGCTGCAGACGAATCGGGAGTTGAGGATGTGTTTGACCTCATAGTGGTACTTGTCCTCAACTTCAACGGGCAGCAGTCAGCTGGGTCGCAGTCCAGGGAAGGGGTCTGGAGTGTATTTTTCAAGGAGACAAACATGGAAGACCAGGTGGAGTCCCTTGAGTCCCAGGGGTAGGTTGAGCTTGTAGGCATGGGTCGAGACCTTCTGGAGGACCTTGAAGGGACCGAGGCATTTGTGATCAAGCTCAATCAAGGGTCGCCGGGTCTTCAAGTTGTGCCAGTTGAGCCAGACAAGGGTGCCAGGGGTCCAGTCGAAGGTTGCTTTGCAGCGGGTGTCAGCGTGCTTGGCATAGGCCTCATTGGCAATGTTGATCTTGTCTTGGAGGAATTAGTGCAGCGACTGGAGGTCCTGAGCAACTTTGTGGACTATGTGGGAAGAGATGTCTCTAAGGAAGAGGGTGAGCCGGGAGTTGTAGTCTTGATTAGCATAAAAAGATGACATACCAATGGTGGAATGGTGGTGTAGTTGTTGTAGGTGAACTCCATCAGGGGCAGTTCTGCATGCCAGCTGTTCTGTAGGTAGTTGACCTAGAGGCAGAAGTACTGCTCCAGGGTCTGATTCACTCATTTGGTCTGGCTGTCGGTCTCCAGGTGGTAGGCAGTGGAGAGGTTAGTTTTAATTTCAAGTGCCTTACACAGAAACCGCCAGAACCAGGAGAGAAATAAGGGGCTGCAGTCAGATACGATGTTATCTGGGAGTCTGTGCTTGGAAAATACATGTTTGAGGAATAATCTGGTGAACTCTGGGGTGTTGTCGGTGGTGCAGCAGGGGATGAAGATTGCTTGCTTGGTGAGGTGGCAGACAACAATGAGAATGGTGTCAAAGGCCTCTGATTCAGGGAGCTCAACGATGTGGTCTATTGATATGGAGGACCAGAGGCGGCGACCAACCAGGAGCGGCTTGAGAAGACCATAGGAGCAGTGGCAGAGAACCTTGGCCTGGAGGCATGAATTGCAGGCCTGAACATACCGGGTAATGTCCTTCATACCTGGCCAAAGGTAAGTCCAGGAGATGAGTTGAAGAGTCTTACAAATCCTGGGGTGCTCACGGAGCTTGTAGTCATGATGTTGGTGCAGGATGTCCAAGCAGATCTTCTGATGGTCTGGGGCATAGATTCATCCATCCTGGAGTAAGAGTTAGTTGTTGGGGGAGAGGGTGAAGTGGTGGTTGTTGTTGGCCTTGTTGGTGGAGGTGGTTTGGGGGTCATGCTGAGTGAAGAAGGTGTCCCAGAGGGCATTGTGAATTTGGTGCAGGAT
This sequence comes from Termitomyces sp. T159_Od127, assembly GCA_018857305.1. Classification (NCBI taxonomy): domain Eukaryota; kingdom Fungi; phylum Basidiomycota; class Agaricomycetes; order Agaricales; family Lyophyllaceae; genus Termitomyces; species Termitomyces sp. T159_Od127. The sequence continues at coordinate 11,269 of JABCKQ010017564.1, read as the reverse complement.
ACCTTCTTTGTTCATAATTAGCATGGCATGAAGATGTTTAGGTGGGATTACCACTTGATGGTTAAATGGATTGCACTCCGCCTCGAACAACTTCTTGGGATACACGTCCGGTCTCTGGGTGAGGGCATCAGGCTTAGCACCAAGTCAGCCGGGGCGGTAGTGGATGGTGAAGTTGTACTTGAAAAGTATTTCAGACCAACGGGCCTGGCGGTGGCTGAGCTGCTTGGTCATGGTGAAGTACTGCAAGTTGTTGTGGTCCAAGTAGACTTGGAACCAATGCAAGGTGCCCTCAAAGTAGGCCTGCTACTGCTTGAAGGCTTCAACGATGGCAAGGAGCTCCTGGTCATAGATGTTGTAGTTGAGCTCTGCAGGAATCATCAAGCAGGTGTAGAAAGCAATGGGTCGGAGCTCATCACTGCTGGGGTCCTTCTGCAAGAGTATACCAGCAATGGTGTAGTCGGAGGCGTCGCACTCAAGGACAATGGGGAGGGAGGGGTTGAAGTGGCGGAGGATGGGGGCAGAGGTGAAGGCCTTCTTGAGGAGAGTGAATACACTCTGGCACCTGCTGTCCCAGTTCCATGGGGTGTCCTTCCTTGTGAGCCAGTTGAGGGGTTTGGTGATCCTGGAGTAGTTATCAATGAACCAGCGGTAGAAATTGGCGAAACCAAGGAAGGACTGCACCTCTTTTACACTCCAGGGTGGAGGCCAGTTGAGGATGGCTGTCAGGTTCTGCTGACCACGGGGGCTCAGTCTACTGGGCAAACATCTTACGTGCTGATCACCGTGTACATAGATGCAGGGTGCCAGGGGGAGCGCGAGGCGTAGGAGACCGAAGCAGGGTGGGGGCGGTGTGTGGAAGAGTGCCGGTAGCGCTGGTGAGTGGGACGAGTGCCAGGGAAGGTGGAGAACGGGTGCCGGGGGTTGGCGCGAGTCCCAGGGGTGCAAGGAGATGAGACAAGCAAGCGCCGGTGGGCGAGCAAGTCCCGGGGATCAAGAGATAATCGGGTGCAGGGACTTAGCGAGTCCCAGGGATGGAAACAGAACAAAAGAAGTTAAACAGCCAAAAGGGGAAAGAGTCGAGATAAGATAACAGGGGATGGAAATGATTAAGTTGAGGAGAGGAGCCGGGGACGGAGAACCAAGAGAACTTAGAGTGGAAAAGAGAAAGGAGGAACCAGGAGAATAGATTGAGAGTACGAGATGGGTAGAGGTGAAATAGGAAGACAAAACAAGACAAGTACGATGAGAAAAGAAGTAAGTAAAAGTAATGGGACCGGGACGCGCAAGAAAACAAGACAGAGGTGAGAGCACAATAAACAAGACGAATTACGGTAATATCAAGACTAGAGTACCTACTGACTACTCTACGACTTATATACTACGCAGTACATATGGCCCGGGGCTCAGGCCCGGGTTCCAGCAGCAGTCACGGTGCCGGAGCTTGGGGTGAGACCCGGGGGCCATGCAGGGCGGGGCAAGGTTGAGACATGTCGCACGGTGCGGAGGTCTCGCACTGGGAATGCAGAGACACACGGTGGTGGTGCGGCGAGGAGGGAGTGGGAGCGGGGCATGGCATGCGGAGGTTGGTGGCAGTGATGCGCAATCATGATGCGTGATGGGGGTCTCAGCGCGGGTCGGGGGTGACGGGTGGTGCCGGCACTGATGTGATGTGATAGCCAAGACCCGGCGCTGATGTGGTGGTCACGGCGGTGATGGCCAGGGGGTGCCGCAAGTGGCAGTGGCTGTGGCGTTGATGGAGTCGTTCAAGGACACAGCAGACGTAATTGTGGTGCTCTTTCAGTAAGTTCGAGTAGATGAGGATGTTGTCCAGGTACACAATGACAAAAACGTCATTTATGTCGTGGAAGATGTCATTCATGAAGTACTGGAAGGTGGCAGGAGAGTTGGTCATACCAAAGGGCATCACTAGGTACTCAAAGAGGCCATAGTGGATGCGAAGGCAGTGTTCCATTCATGCCCCAAGGCTATACAGACATTGTTATAGCTGGAGCAGAGGTCGATCTTAGTGTAGACTTTGGCGCTGCAGAGGCGGTCAACAAGGTCACTGATGAGGGGAAGTGGATACCAATTCTTTTTGGTGACTTTGTTGAGGCTCTGGTAGTTGACGCAAAGGCGTAAAAAGCTGTCCTTCTCCTTAGCGAACAAGACCGGAGCCCTGGTGGCAGAGATTGAGGGTTGAATAAACCTTTTACCAAGCATGTCATCAAGATAATCTTTCAGTGTGCAGAGTTCAATTTCTGACATGTTGTAGATCTTGCCAAAGGGGGGTGTGGTGCCGTTTTCAAGGTTGATTTTGTGGTCATATAACCAGTGAGGAGGGAGCTCCTTGGCGCTTCCTTCAGAGAACACATTGGTGAACTCATAATACTCTGAAGGAACTACTTTGTGTAATATCTGTTCCTCTGTCTTTAGTTCTGGAGCTGTGGTGTCTGTGCCTAGGTGTTCTTCTGGGAGTGCCAAGGAGATGTGAAGCTGAAAGGCGGGGGTACCGTCCTGGATGATATGGGCAAAGGGGGCCGGGCCAATGATTTTGATATTGAGAATGTCCGGGTCGAGGGGTTTGGAGGGCTGATCCATATCGTCAGGATCTGGGGTCGTCCAAGAGCAAGGAGCAGGGTAGTTTGGGCCTTTATACTTATTGTGGGGAATGTTGAGGGAGAAGACCAGGAATGTGCTCAGAGTGTGCCAAGTGAAAGGAGGTTCACCAAAGTTGTCTGGGGGTGCTGTTGAGTTGCTGGTAGCTCTGGCCTCGCTGGGGTTGTTAGTGGGTTGGAGGCGGAGGCTGACGGTGGCGAGGCAGGCACCAGATCCAGGAAACTTCATGGTGAGGTCCCTCCAGTTGATGTTAGGGTTGACGTCGTGTAACCAGGATAGTCCTAGTACAACAAAGGTGACCTCCAGGAGCTGTGTGATCAGGAGATGGACCAGGAGTTGGAGACCATTGTCGAGGGTGATGAAGCTGGTGTGTGATTTAGTAATAGGCCTGGCGGTGGTGGGCTTACCATCAAAGAGTTGTAGCTTCATCAGTCTATCAAGGGGGTCATGATTAAAGTCGAGCTGGTCATTGACAAACGTCCTGGTGGCCCCACTATCAACAAGGGCGGTGAAAACTTGAGGGGATTTGCCAAGTTGGGCATTGAGAACAAATGACCAAGCGGACTTTGAGTGGAGCTGCAGGGGAGTGTGAGGGTGGTCAGCAGCGCTGACTGGGGTGGTGACATTGAAGGGGATGGGCTTTGAGTGCTCCGTGGCTTGGCAGTCAAAGTGGAGGGTGAGGTTCTGCCAATCAATGCGGAGATTAGTAGAGCGGAGCCAGAGGAGGCTCAAGATGAGGGGGGCGGAAGCATGCAGACAGGTCACAAGCAACCAGAGGTCTTGTTGCTGATTGTGAGGGTGGTCTGCATGTAGTGGGTGATGTCACCAGCAGAGATGGAGCTGCCGTCAAAGAGGGTGAGGTGGATGGGAAGGGGTAATTTCTAGAATATGGCGGCCAGTATTGCCAGGGATTCATCGATGAAGTTGTCAGTGGCACCGCTGTCCACTAGGGTACTGACCAGGGCAGAGGAGTGTGGGAAGGTAGTGCAGAAGAGAAGAATCTAGGAGGATTGAGAGGAGAGGTGAGCCGAGGGGGTGTTTAGGGATAGAGCCGTTGCGTGAAAGTGTGTAGCCAAGGTGAAGAAGACGTCAAAGTCCGGTCTGCGATTTAGTGCATCTTTGTGATCTAAACCACTGGGTTATTTTCTGTAAACAGGAAGTCACAGTCTTTATCGTCAATGGTCCACATGGCTCGTCCTACAACCTGGCATTTAGGGCACTCATTGATGAAGTGACCTTGCTCACCGCACAAGATGCATGCCCCCTCATGCCGTTGCTTCTTCTGCATCTCCTCTGGTATGTTGATCCATGGCCAATTCCTGAACCTACTCATGCACAGGGCCTCCTCATTGTTGGCATAGTCTAGGGTGCCGCGGGAGTCCATAGGCAAGTCGGGGTCGGCCTGGTGAGGGTCCAGGGCTTCCTGTGTATTGGCGGCGTTGAGTTGTGTTTGTAGGTGGGGTCTCAAGGGTCGATTGATGTTGGCTGGTCCTTGTCCCAGGAGCAGCCAAGCGATGGAGTTGGAAGGCAGTGCAGCGCTGGTGGTCTAGTTGCCTGCAGCGGCCCCATTTTGCCAGTTAGAGTTCCTGGAGGAGTTTCAAGGCACGTGGGGTGCTGAGTACTCACTGCGGTCCTCCCAATACCATTGGTCAATCTGAGTAACAAAGGCCTTGTAACTGTTGTAGCTAGGCTGCTTGGAGGCGAGGCGGAGGATGTCCTTGATGCGTTGAGGCAGGGCGTGGCAAAGAGCAAATCGGAGAGCATTGTAATTCCAGCCAGTTTTGTAGGCCTCCTTTTCAAATCGAACAATGAAGGTGGTAAACCATTCATTGTTGCACATCTGGAGGTTGAAGAGGTTCTCCTTGGCCTCCGCTACAGTGTCAAATACTCCAAACTTACTTGAGAATTCTTGTGCAAATGCCTGCCAGTTGGACAGTACTGGGCTGTTGGAATTGAACCGGAGCAGCGCTGTGTAGTGATCAAAGGCAATGCCCTGTAGATATGAGGCGGCAAAGGCCACACATGAGCTCTCAAGTTGAAAAGTGAGGAGCTTAGCTTGGAACATGGTGAGACACTGGGTGAGGAACGTTCTCCATTTGTGGGAGTTGCAGCCATGGAAGGGTTCAGGCTTCTGGATGTTGAGTTTGCCTTCACATGTCAGCACATTGCAGATGTTGTTCTGTGAATTGGGGTTGCGGGGTGGGGGTGCTGCATTGTAGTAGTAGTAATAGTGGTTTCTCCTGCCATGCTGTGGGGAAAAGGCGTCCGTCACTGGGCCCCATCCGCTGGAGGGTCTGCCGTTGAGATGTCTGCTGCCGAAAGATGGTTCGCTGTTGTTCTTTGGAGGTGGTCTCTGAGCCTATTGCAAGGGTGGTGGTCCTCCAGGAAGGGGTGGTCCTGGATTGGCATCAAAAAATCAGCCAGGCGGGGGTCCTAGGAGAGCAGGGGGTCGCTGAAGTCCCTGGAAAGAGGGTGGTCAAGGTGCGCTGAGGGCTGCGGGTTGGCGGAGGGGTGGTGGATTATTGTGGGAAGGAAGTGCATTGCCACAGGGGTGGTGCAGGTCGAAATGAGGGGGACGGTTGCATTGAAATCTTGAGGCAGGGGCTCTGCCAGGGGGGGCTGATCCGCCGCTGGGGGCCTCTGGTTTGTTGATGTAGGAGAGGGTGTGGGTGGAAGTGTGGTCGTTGTTGGTGGGCGGAGGGTGGGAAGGAGCGTCAGGGTGGGAATTGGTATCAGCAAGTTGTCCTCAAGTGTGGAAGGTGCTGAGGAGGGAGTTTGCATGGGGGCGTGCTGAGAAACCGATGGTGCAAGCAGTGGGCTGGTCGAAGAGTCCTCCAGTGGGGTTGAAGGCCTTCAAAATGTTGGATGCTGTGTTGAGCTCCTCCTGCTGGCAGGGTACCAAGGTGGAGACAGGGTCCTGAGGTTTGATCACCTCCTTGCATTGCACATGGAATGAGCATGCAGAGTTCATGGAGTCCTCAAAGCATTGGAGAGTGGGGCTAGTGTGAATCTCATCTATCAAGGCACGCAGTTTGTTCTGGAGGTTGAGATTCACCTATAGCATATTTCAGGCACTTTTAGGGATGGCTCCACGTTGGTAGAGCTCATAGAATTCGAAGAGGCGATTGGCCCATTGCTCTGGGGTCCCAGAGAGGTCATTGTGTCCTAAGCTGACAAGGAGGGTGTGGGCACGTCTCATAAACTCCGCTGGAGATATGCAAAGCAACTGGAGGATCTTGTCATGCTGTTGGATGTAGGCTTCAACTTGTTGGCGGCCTAGAGAAGAGGGAGGTGTCTGATTAGGAGGCACCACAGGAGGTCAAAGCCAAGAAAGATAGTATGTGTCAGGGTAGCCCTGAAGAGGCAAGAGCGGAGCAGGGGCAGGTTGAGCGTAGTACTGGTCTGAGGCACAGAAGGCAGTGCTAGCGTGCTTCAGGACCAAGGATGCCCAGGCACCAAGCAGTGTCTCTGGCATACTTCTGGGCAGGATCTGTTGATGAGTTCCTGCAGTTGCCTGTAAAGAATTGCGCTACCAGTTCTGAGGAATACCTTGGCTGATGGAGGGGCCATAGAGTACTTGAATCTGATCTAAAGCCCATTATTTGAAGACAAGAGTGGAGTAATGTTCAATCAAGAGTGCCGAATACAGGGGTTGTGGAGTACTTATGGTGTAGTAGTTTTCAAGCATGGGTCTTCCATAAGCATTGGTCTGATAGCTAATGGACTGGTAGGTGTGCATGTAAGTGGCCATAGTGAACAGTAGAGTAAGGTGGAGAGTCTTGATATTATGTCAGGTTCTGCTGACTACAGAGGCTCAGTCCACTGAGTGAGTACTTTATGTAGTGATCACTGTGTCCACAGACGCAGAATACCAATAAGGTGCAAGGCATAAAAGATCGAAGTGGAGCGAGAGGGTGTGTAGGAAAGTGCTGATAATGCCAAAGGAGGGAGCAAGTGCTGAGAAGGTGAAGAACGAGTGCTAGCGAGCTGTTGTAAGTTAGAAGGGCAGAACAAGCGAGCACCGGTGCGTGAGCAAGTTCCAAAATTCAGAGAGATAATAAGCACAGAGACTTAGCGAGTCCTGGAGATGGAAACAGAGGTGTGGAGATTAAGTGAGCCAAAAGAGGAAAAAGTCGAGATAAAATAAAGGAGAAGGAAACAGAACAAGTCGAGATTAAAGACTGAAGACAAAAGAAACAAAAGAACTTAGGATTGATAAAGAGACAGAGAGCAAAGCAGAGTGAAATTAAAGTAAGAGACAAATAAAGATGACAGAAGGGAGAAGATATAAAGTGAGTACAACAAGAAATGAAGCAGAGTGAAAATGATGAGACCAAAACACACAAAGATACAAAACAAAGATGAATACAACGAAACAATACAGGAGTTATGGTAATATCAAGACTAGCGTACTACTGACTACTCTATGCCTTATATACTAAGTGATAACTTATGTAAGCCCCAGGTCCCAGACCTGGGTCCTGGTGGCAAGTCACAGCGCTGGAGCTTGGAGTGAGGCCCAGGAGTCACTCAAAGCGGCGGTGGAGATTGAAACATGTTGTGCAGCGCAGAGGTCTTGCTATGAGAGCACAGAGACATGTAGCGGTGCGGCGGCAAGAAGGCAAGCAGAAGCAGAGCATGGCATGCAAGGCTGGGTCTGTGGTGATGCGCAATTGTGATGTGTATGGGGGTTTCAGCATGGGCTGAGGGAGTGCCAGGTGTTGCCAGCGTGTAGCGGCTGTGGTTAGGAAAGTGCCAGGGTTAGCCAGGGCCAGTGCTGATGTGGCGGTCATGGGCAGTGTGATAGCTGGTGCCAGCGCTGATGCAGTCATGGCGGTGATGGCCAAAGGAAATGCTGAGGTGGTAGTGGTTGGTGGCGGTGTTGAGTGGTGATGGCCGAGGGCTGCTGAAGTGGTTTGCCAAGTAGCGCTCCAGGCCCAGGATGGTCGTGGAGGTGGTTTTGAGGGGGTTGGAGTCTCAGGGCTGGAGCTAAGTTCTGAGGGTTGGTAGCAGGTCATGACAGCAAGCTTGAATGGCTGTGCTCTTATGCTCTCCCTGCTACTGACCTCTAGGACTCAGCCTTGGCCCTGAGACTCCAACTTCCTCAAACCCACCTCTACAACCCGTTTCAGGCCCAAACTATTACCTGATCAACCACTTTGGCAGCACTTAGCCATCATTGCTTGTCATTGTCATCAGTCACTGCTACCTCCAGCATTTCTCCAGCCATTATTGCTTGTGACTGCCACATCAGTGCCAGCCCTCACTTTCCAATTGCAGCCATGACATCAGCGCTGGTGCTAGCAACACCTGGTGTGCTCATGCTAAGACCCTCATCATGCATCATAATCACACATCTATGCTGACCCAACCTCTGCATGCTACGCCTTGCTTCTGCTCACCTTCTCACCACCTTGCCATTACATGTCTCTGCACTTCCAAGGCAAGATCTTCTGTGCTGCACAACATGTCTCAACCTCTACCGCTGCCTTACGCAATCCTTGAATCTTATCTTGAGCTCCAACGCTATGATTTGTCACCAACACTCAGACCTTACTCCTAAGGCTTACTTATTGCACAATATATAAGTCGTAGAGTAGCAAGTGTACTCTAGTCTTGATATTATCATATTTTCTGTCTTGTTTCTTTGTATTTTGTCTTTGTGTTCTGATCTCCATATTTTGACTCTGTTTTGTTTTATATCATACTTGTCTTGTATCGTCTTTTTTTCATTATCTCATTCTATTTCTGCTTATTTTTCTTTTGCTTCAAGCTTTTAAGTTCTTTTTTCCTCTCTCATCTCTCACTTCAAGTCTTGACTTGCTTTGCTTTCCTCTTTCCTCATTTTATCTCAATTCTTTTACCTTTTGGCTTGTTTGATCTTCACAACTCTCACTTCTGTTTCTGAGACTTGCTAAGTCCCCACACTCACCTCAGCTTTCCATTCACCAATCCCTAGGACTTGCTCATGCATCAATGCTTGCTCGTTTCCTTCTTTTGCACTCTTGAGACTTGTGCCTACCCCTGGCACTCATTCTCTACCTCTTCAGCGCATCCACTTCTCAGCTCTACTTCAATCTCCTACACCTTGCATTCTTGCTAGTATGCTGTGTCTGTGGACACCATGTGCACTACATAAGATATTCACTTATAGACTGAGCCTCTGTGGTCAGCAGAACTTGACAGTGCTCTTCCTTGACTTCAGTTGCACAAAGCCAAGTGAAGCCAAGAATCATGTTTTGCTTGCTAGGCTGGTGACTGCAAAGACTGCACTGCACATTGAGCTGATGGCACTGGCTTCGTTGGATGTTTTATCAATGCTGAACATTAGAATCACCTTGGAGAGCGGCTGCATGGTTTAGGCCATGGCGTTTCACAAACTCTGTGCTCAAAAACAGTCCTATCGCTCTGCTATTCAGAAGGGCCATGACCCCATCCATGGGTCTGTTGCATGTCTCAATCTCCATGTTGAAGTGCAGCAAATTTGCAGAGGGAGTGGAGGCCACTACATATTGCCAGAGCAACTAGAGTTCCCAGGCTGGGAACAAGGCTCTAGTGGCATCTTTTGTGTGTTGAAGTCAGGCAAAGCACAGGGGACAGGAACTGTCACTAAAGCTGAAGTCCAAAGTCAGAAAAAATATATTGAGCAAAGTAAAGTACTAATCTGAAGTCCAAAGTTAGAAAGAATGAGGACAGGTGGTCTATCTACAGTTCATATACTGTTGGGAAACTATGGACATGTGAATAAAAAATAATCACATGTGGCAAACATGTGATAGAACATAATCACATGTAGGTGCGTGTGATAGAATGAAATCACAAGGAATATTGGAAGGCACTATAGATTACAAGCTTCATTATAATGCTTTACTACATTTTGTCATTCTTCACATAGAGATTGCTCTGATACTGGACACTCCACTGGTGGATATTTGACTACAATTGATGGTGGAGCCATGCTTGAGCACCTTTTTTCCATTCTGAAACCCTATCCTCCTCTAAATCACCATTAGGAAAGGCAGAAGTGACATCCACAGAGCGCAATTCCATGTCTTCAATGCTAGCAATAGCAAGAATAAGGCGTAGAGAGGCAGGACAAAATGTTGGTGCAAAGACTTCATTGTCATCAATGCCAGGGCGTTGTGCATAACCCTTTGCAACAAGTCTGGCTTTAAACCTCTCAATTGAGCCATCCATTCTTAATGCAAAATACCCATCCAATGCCAATAGCTTTCTTGCCTTCTCAAGTTCCATTAGCAACCAATGAAACATCATCAACTGCTGCTTGATACCACTTGTCAGCATCCTCAGATTTCATAGCTTGTTTGAATGTTCTAAGATCTGAAGAGCTAGCCATTCCAGCAAACTCAACATCTTCAATACCAGAATTAAGTGGTTCTGGTTCTGGTTCAAGATCAGATCCCAATTCCAATTCACCTTGCACTTGCTCTTCTTCATCAGAACTATCTTGGACAGGTTCTTGATGATGTTGCACCACCCACCAATCTTTTGGGGGGTTGTACATTGCGTTTAGAGCGTCTTAAAGCAAGTGGAGGTGATGGAGGTGTTGAAATTGCTGGCTGCATTCCACTATTATGATCATCATTCTACTCCAAGTTCATTCTATCACATGTATTTTCCTTGTGATTCCATTCTATCACATGTTTACCACATGTGATTTTATTCCATCACATGTTTACCACATGTGATTCTTCTTTATTCACATGTACATAGTTCCCAAACAGTATATAAACTGTAGATAGACCACCTGAAGTCCTCACTCTTTCTGACTTTGGACTTCAGGTTAGTACTTTACTTCTCAATACACTCTTTCTGACTTTTTAGTGACAGTTCTTGTCCCCTGTGCTTTGCCTGTCTTCAACAGGAGGAGCAGCTGGTTATTGTGCTGAATGATGTCTAACTCAATTTGGGCATGGTCTGAGTGCTGGAGCAGCTGGCTGAGGGCTCAATTCATGATCAAGTGGTTTATGTGGAGGTGTTATAGGTTTTAATGGAGGCAGTGGAGGTGTGGAAGGAATTACTGGAACTTGAAAAAGCAATGGTTCACTCCCCTCATTTTCAAGGGCAGGTAATTTAGTCACTGCATATTCAGTTGGAATACTGAGATCCACAGATGGTAGAGAAGGTGTAGGAGGTATAGTAAGGCCTAGTTAAGCACAAACCAGGAAAGGAGCACTCATCAAACTCTGCTCTTTCAGAAATTACAGTCTTTTTGGTTTCAGGATTAGAAAACAACCATCCAATGAAGATATTTTTCCATGTGAGATTGAGATTTGCGCTTATCCTTTTGTATATAAACATATGCTCTACATCCCCAAACTCTGAGATGAGAAACATTTGGTTTATGCCTGTGCCATTTTTCATAAGGAGTAGTTGACTGTGATGCTGTTGGAATGCGATTCAGAATGTGAATCTGAGCATATAAACAGTGTGCCCAGAATGAGGCTGGTAAACCTGATTCATTCAGCATAGCAGTGATATCTTCTGAAAGAGTTCTGTTTGCTTTTTCAGCAACACCATTCTGCTGAGGTCTATTTCGAGTTGTATGCCTCCTTATAATTCCACAAGCATCAGTGTATGCAATAAACTCCTTTGACATGTACTCTCCACCCTTGTCATCTTGTATAGCCTT
>JABCKQ010017563.1:0-17907 GCA_018857305.1 Termitomyces sp. T159_Od127 | reverse complement strand
TAGCCTTTGACTTCCCTCCCCCCCCCCGCACCTCACCTCCCAATCTTTCAAAAAAGAGTACCTGGCCCCACAGGGTCTCCCCCCCCCCCCCCCCGACTCACTTCTTCAAGCCTGAGCCAAGTCCAGATACAGATGTGTTCTGGCCCTTCAAAACACGCTGTAGCTGGAAGCCCTGAAGTCCAGTCTACAGTTTACATATGTGAGCTCATCCTGATTGCAACAAAAAAACCATTGTGTTTCGTAGCAGTACACTGTAGTTGTAGTTTTTACCTTAATGACAGAAAATTAAGTTTTATTCTATCTCACTACTACTGATAAACACAGACGGAGTTTTTTCTCTTGAGTTCAAACAACTCAAAAAGTGAATCGATTATCCAATGATCATTTAGTTGCCTTTTTTGTAACGTTGGTATTTGTACATGTCAGTGGTAGGGGAGAGTGAGGGAACGTTTGTGAGGTTCCTCCCACCGCAACCTTTCCACCCAATTCACACGTCAAATTTTGATACATCGCACGTTCCATTTCAGCATTGACTTATCGCTTAAATCGCGCGTTTATAGCACTGCCTTATCTGACCCAAAATTGGTCATCGGCGATAAGCTAACCAAATCGGGAGATACTTATCTAACATAACATACGATTTTATGTAAACACAACTCAGGATCTTAAGCGTCTACCTTACGATATATTGGTGAGGCAAAACGGCCTTCAAATCCCTACAATGAATGCTATCAAGATGCAGCAGGAATTGAAGGAAAAGCAGTCTCCGCAGGATTCTTTGCAGTATGTCTTTGAGGTTTCTTCAATGTCCCTTTTGAAATCAAGGCTGCTTGAGCAGTTGGGCTCGACGGCTTCTAACTCGTGGAGTGGAATCTCGAGGTGACTTTTACAAACTTCTGCATGTTTGAATAGCATCTGATTGCTGAAACGAAGGAATTTTGCCCGTTCGTTATGAAGAGCGGATTGACACCCAGTTCAAGAAGATCTTCTTTGTTTGGTTCTCTATGAACGTTAACATCCTTTCGTGAGGTCACGCAGTAATCTAGCAAGATGTATAGTCTTCATATTTTTTCCTAGGTTCTCCGCTGGGACTCTTGGGCCCGTTGTATTCGGACTCGGTCTACGAGACACCTGTTTAACCATTTTATTCTTTAATCTGATATGCTGTACACCGCCTGCATATTTGTCAGTGGTACTTTTTATCCAACTTACTTTATTCAAGTCGTGTTTACATTGTGCCCGCTCCTTTAGCACGACATGGGGTCCCAAGCTGGGTATGCGACAGATGGTCATTTCGAGATATTCCTTCGGGTTCGCAGTTTTGCTTATTCTACGCAAGATTGTGCTCAATACGTTGCTAGATATTATGGAGTTATTCTTCCATGTATCATGAATTTGATAGGCATGACAGGCTTCTCTGTATTGAACAGCATTCTCGGCGGTCAGGCCCTATCAAGTGTTGCCAACGGATCACTTAGTTGGTCGTACGTAAATGATTCTCTGTTTTGTGACCTCCATCAAATTCCAATGGTGGTTTGAAGTGTTGGAATTGTTGTCATTGATATCATTGCCCTTTTGGTAAAGCCTAGATCATAGATGTCAATCATGTTACTGATTATCTCCAGGTATCTTTTTGTGGGTACAAAGTACTCAACTGGTAGGTCATTTTTGTGTATTTCAGTCAGCTTCTCAATCAACACATCCAGGTACGAACGAGTAGCTTGGATACCTGTCGTTTTATCTTTCGTTGTCGCTCTGGGCATTGGAGGGAAACATCTATTTAATCCTCCAGCAGAACCAGCTACTGCGCGTGCAATTCTCAGCTTCGCATCGACTTTAGCTGGATTTGTGATTTCATATTCCCCTATGAGCTCCGACTTTACGACATACTTCCATCCAGATGTCTCAAGGTGTGTTCTTACTATTTGCGATCCCTTTGGCTTTCTGAGTACCCCAATAGTTGGAGGATATTCATCTATTCGTACCTGGGATTTCTGCTTCCTATTGTAAGTTATCTTGACCGAAAAAATTCTGTTAACCGATTGGTTCCAGGTTACTCTCCAATGCTTGGGTGCTGCTGTTGCTGTGGTGGCGCCATCAGTCCCGCAATGGGACGCTGGCTATGCGGGCGGGAATGTTGGTGGACTTTTGGAAGCGATGCTCCAACCCGTCAAAGGGTTTGGCAAATTCCTGACGGTCCTGCTCAGTCTTTCTGTAGCAGGGAATCTCGCTGCTACGTTCTATTCGTTCTCTCTTAATATTCAAGTTTTTGTGCCTCCCCTCGTCATCGTACCGCGTTACGTTTTTTCAATCTTGGCTACTGCGGTGTAAGCATTATTCCTCCTTTCCATGTGTTACTGACCAAATTATCGTATTGGGACAGTGTGATACCTCTCTCAATTGTCGGTTCCACAAGATTTTACGCGGCTCTTACTAATTTTCTAGGACTTATTGGCTATTGGGCTAGTGTATTCGTTGCCATCATTCTCATCGAACATCTTCTTTTCCGAAAGAATGACCCGAATAATTACGATGTCAGGGATTGGAATCTTCCGCGGCGTCTTCCATCTGGCATAGCGGCGATTGCTGCTGGAGTGTTGTCCTTCGGTCTCATTGTACCGGGTATGGATCAAGTGTGGTTTGTCGGGCCTTTTGCCAAGACAGCGGGTGATATCGGATTTGAAGTCGCATTTGCAATGAGTGCTGTGTTATATATACCTTTTAGGGCCCTGGAAATTCGTCTACGAAAGACTCTTTGATCGCATGGTTCAAGTGTAAAATGAATGCTTTTTTGCACCGGACAAGCAGAATATCTGTGCCAAATTGATGCGTGCTACATATTTCCAGGGCACTGTTCAAATTACCCTTGGACAGCCAAGATATCAGTTACGTAATTTGAAATTTTATTCCAGGATTTGAAGGACAGATCATGCAGATTGTGAGTCCGTAACTTTGCGGATTTGGCCTCTAGATTAAGATTGTCCGTGTCCTTGAGCTCTAGGCCGGATTTTCGACAACAACAACAAGAACAACAAAAGAGAAGAGAAGGGGGAAAAAAATAACAAAAATAAAGGGGAAATTATGTTAGAACCTGACAGATATTCGTAAGTTTATCCTCAGTCTGAGTATATTTGACTGAACAACTACCTGACAGATATTCGTAAGTTTATCTGTACGAGTAGTTGTGCCAGAACGTGCTAGCGTAGGCAGAACTGTCGACTCACCCTCAGTCTGAGTTTATTTGACTGAGGGCGTACTACGGATGTGTAGGCATATACATACGGTAGTAATGGAGAGGAGAGTGGCCGGGTGGCCAGTCAGGGTCAATGACATTGTGATAAGGTGAAGGGAGAGACAATGACGGGGATACGGTGGTGTGATAATATCGCAGGCCGTAGTTGTCGGTGCACGATATGACGTACCAACAAATTACAATTAGGAATTAGCGAGCATGATGGGGCATGATGAGTGGGATGAGATAGAGGTCGTAAAGGAGTAGTCAAGCGCGGGTTGAGTTATGATGCAACGCCGTGCTGAGGTTCCGCGCGGGGTTCTTGTTCGGACAAAATCTGAGGAAGCTGCTGGAGGATGCGTATCCAAGCTTCCGGCATACCCTAATCTAAACGTGTTCATAGACCGAACGAGAGGGAACACAAAACCGTACCTGAAGCTGTCCGGTGACAGGATCGTACCCGACATGCTGCCGGTGCACGAACCCCCACGGGTGGCTGATCTCCTCGTCAGAAGAAGAAGAAGGGAGCATGATGCGCGGGGAGATGGCGTCGCGCCACATGTGCACTAAAATGAGCATTATAGGCTCAGTGGCAAATCGTCGTCTCCTTTCCATTCATAATCACACGACTTCTTTGCCAGAAAAAATTGACGGACTTGTCTTGATACTTCCAAGGGGCGACAAGGTATTTGCGAGTGTCACGACGAGTGCAAGCGGAACTCTTACACAATTGCAACTGAACAAAACACACATCTTGGATTACCGGATAAACCTTGACTTTTCCTTCTCACTGGAGCTATCCGCGATCGGAACACGGTACGAAGGAGTCGCTGATCACATTCCCGAAGTAAATCTCTTCGAGCTTTCCACACCAGTCGGACAGGGCATTCCAAAGGACATTAGCATAGCCAATACATGGGCTGCGATATACGCCCCCTTCACTCTTTACCGCACCTTGGAACACATACCAATACGATTCGTGTCATCCCGAATGCCGAAGAACTGACACGCTACCTCTTTATCTCAGGCCTTGGTCGAGAGGTTCACAGGAAAGAAAAAGCGGAGTGTATGGAAAACGTGATCTTCTGCCAAGGGCTGCCTTTTGGCAGGGCGCTGGAACGACCGGATATCACACTCAAGGCTGGCTTTTGCGCCTACACCTACCTTCCCCGATATACCGTCATTCACGAGGTCGGACATGGTCATTACGTCTCACCCTTTGCGTCCTCCTAAGCCCCGGCCAGGAGAAGTTCTGTATCGCAGGTATTGCGCCGCAGTTGGAAAATCCCTCGAGTTCGTCGCTTTTGACATAAACGGTGATTCAAAGCGAGATGGTGGATTGTCCCAGCGCATGGCGGCGTTTCACAAGTGGCACAACGATGAACGTATAAACAGCGCATGGGGAGAACGCGGAAGCTTGGAGACACATAGAGATCACATCAAGGGCCTCCTCGCCGACCCCGGCGTTGTTCCTATCGTGATGCGTTGGAATGGAGAATTAATGGAGAATTAATGGGCTACGTCGAGATTGTTTGGGCGAATGAAAACCATGTAGCTCAGTACTACCCCTCAGATGTGTCAGTAGGAGATTGGGAACGAGGTATCCATGTCCTTGTTGGAGAAGAAAAGTTTCTAGGAGGATGTAAGTTAGGACCTATTCATAATCTAAGCAAGAGGACTGAATTCAACCCCCAGCTGAGCTCTGGCTTCGTAGCCTCGTGCACTATCTTTTCCTCGCCGACCCTCGTACGAATAGAGTCGTTGGAGAACTCAAGAAAACGAATGCCGCAATTCTCAAAGCGGGTCAGTCTGCCGGGTTTCACAACCACGCGGTAAGAGCTTCGTGTCACTTGGGTATGGGAACTGATGCCGATGGAAATTATCTCTGACAGACTTTCGATTTCCCATACAAACGCTCTTGCTTGCTACTCAATCCAAGAGAGCGGTTCTTCAACAATACAGATCGTTTACATACATTGAGGGCGATCCTTCGTGAACGCAGATTATGAGAAGGTAGCGTAGACAGGTTGGATTCTGGCGGTCAACATATTCAGCGTGAAGGGATTATGATCAGATAATGTCTGTTGGTTGTCGACAAAGAACGTCATGTGCGTCAATGCTTGATTCCGAACTTTGCTTGTGAAGGCGATGATAGTAAGTATGGTGTGCCATGCAAGGCCAGTGATCGGACTTATCGCGGAGCTTAAAATGCACCCGTTCAAGTACAAGTTAAAACTTTGTCGCCACAGACTTGCCGCACTTATCCTCCGTCGAGCAGGGCACTTGGCATTTGGAAAGTAAAGCTAGTGATGTTTAGAATTTTCTTACTGTCTACTTTTCGAAAAGTAGCTATAACAACAGCCATTTATCGGTACAATGTGAGGTTGAAACTTCCTGATAGGTGCTTCGTAGAAGTTGTATTGAATCCACTTTTGCGTTGGGACTTCAGCAGTGTATTGCCACCAATCAATCCTATGATATCTGGGGATAGAAGAAGAGTTGAATGCAAGGCCGAAGTCATCTCGTCCGGAGGAATGACGATGGACGATTCGTGCTCTTATTTCAGGACTGGCCACTCTTCATTGAAGAGCTACCTGAGGAACAAAGGCCCATTGATTGTTTTTCAGGGTCAGTACGATCGTGCAGAATCAGGAACTCATAACTGGCCAGCTTAGCTGATTAGGACAGTGAAGACAGTGCTTATGTGGCCACATTCTGGCACTTGAATGAATAAGCTCAAATCAGCGACGTATATAACCACATTCCCAATGGTTACAGGTTCTCATCTATACCAAGTCCTGATAGCACGCCGCAAGGTCGTCGTTCACCTTCGCAATGATTTTCCATTCTCCCAAAAAGCTTATATCTGTGGCAAAAGCCTTTTCTCCTGCTTGGATTACGAACTTGTCGCCGGCTCGCCTGTTCACCAGTAATCCGACTCGCGACGAATCGATAATTCTTGATCCTCCCGCATGGCCCGACGATGTTGCTCGGGACGAGTTTTGGGAAAACGGTGCTCCCATCGCTCCCCAGCGCCGGCTCAAGCGGTGCTATGGCCCAAACGGCAGCTTCCATCGTAGCATTCATCTAAAGCAACTCCAGGCTAACCGTGCATGGAACGTCTACCAGAAGAAACGTTCTCGTTATGAGGCGCAACAAGCTAGGCGAAATCGTCTGGAGGAGCTCAATAAGCCCGTTCCGCTCGCTGAGCTCCATGTCCAGGCCATGCAGAAGCTCCATGACTCTAATGACCCGGAAGACCGCATCTTCCTGCGCGAGCTTGGACAACTCCACAACCAAACCGACAACCTGGAGAAGTTCGCTCGCGTCGATAAGATGATCAAGTCTTTCCAGGAATATCGCGAGCAACATCGTGCTCGGGTAGAGTATGCCGCGTTATCTGCACGCAAACCACACACCGCCCCTTCGTTCAGCACTTTTCAGCGAGAGAGACGCAGCAGGGCCATCCAGGAGGCGGCCGCCCGAAAACGTCAACAAGCCCAGCGGGAGCAGCCGGACGCGGAGGATAGACAGAGCAAGGAGAGAACGGAGAAGGAGCGGAAGAAGGAGGAGTACGAGGAGCAACGGGCGAGGGAGAGGGAGGCGGGGCGATTATACATGGAGAAGGTGAGGGAGCAGGCGCATCGTGAAGAGATTCGCATCGCCTTGGAACAGGGTCGTCCTCCACCAGACCACCTCCGGCATCGACAAGATCTCATTCAGGAGATTGCACAGGTTGTGACCAAGACCGCGCTGCATCGGCAGCAGGAGGCTGCCCGTCGCGCGGATAATGAGCGCGAGCAACGCTTTGCTCGGCAACGGGAAGCCAGGCGACGTGCAGAAGAGGATGAAGCGAGGCGTCGTGCTCATGAACTGGAGGCTAGGCGGCGTGCAGAGGAGGATGAAGCGAGGCGTCGTGCTCATGAGCTGGAGGTCAGACGCCGTGTGGAGCAGGAAGCCCGGCGCTACGCTGAAGAGCGCGCCAGTGCTATTGCTGAGTTGTATGCTCGTCGTCAGGCGAAGCTGGCAGAGGAGCGTGCAGCGCAAGAGGCTGAGCGACAGCGCCGGGAACAGGAGGAAGCTCAGCGTCGACGTGACGAGCAAGCTGCGCGCGAGGAGGAAGCACGTCGTGCTCAAGAAGAAGCTCGCCGGGCCGCAGAAGAGGAAGCCCGTCGACATCAGGCGCAGCAAGAGCAAGCAGGCCACACCCTTCAAGGTGCACCGAGCGCCCAGATCTTCAAGCTGTACGACAACAAATGGGCTGCTCTCCGAGGCGCCGAAGTCTACTCAGACATTACTTTCGCCCAGTTCCCTTGGCCGGTCTTGTACGAGGTCTCCGATATCAGTGGCATCACTCTTGACTCAGTGAGGGCTTTCTTCGCGCATCGGGGCACCACGGGCAGAGCGATGAAGGCTGAGATCCTGAAGTGGCATCCTGACAAATTCAATAATCAGCTTCATCAGGTGCACGCGGGACATAGGGAACAGGTCAGGGAAGCGGGGGAGCTTGTTGCAAAGTTCCTGAACAACATCATGGAAAACTAGAAGGAAGGAAGGACGAACGGGTAGTCGTGTATTTATACTGTAATTGTTATGCCTATGTCTTATGCTCGATATGATTTATGCCGCACTCTCTTGTATTCTGCAGATTTGTATTCTGCAAATTTGTGTTATTGGAAGTCGATCAGCAAGTTTTCAAAGTTGGAGAGGCGTAACAAATCGTCCAGGACCGATGACGGTCGTTCAGTGACTTGAATCCCTGCTTAGATACTGCGATACCCGGATAGATAAAAATTTTAGACCCTCTGTTCAAGCATTAAAGATATATTATTGTCTCGCGTAGTCTTACACAAAAGGTCATAGTGATGGGGGCTGAGCCTCATTCGAGGAAGCCTCAGCAACTGCTTCGAAAACGGCAGCCTTGGGAGGTTTAGGAGGATGTAATACAAGCCTGCCCAAACGTGGAGGTGTGCTGCGGTTGATAAATTCCATGACAGTGGGCAACTTGGATGCTGCTTGACGGAGGGCTAATGAAACAATCAGCGTGGGGGTTTGTAATGTATGTCTGAACCACGTACCATCTCTAGCAAGCTCCTCTCGTATTGGCGTACCACCGATCTCAAAAATTACACGTCCAGTTTGGACTCTGAATGGCGTCAAAGACGTTGTGACCGTACCTGAACGCAACTCACCGAGTAGCCCAAAATTCGAACGTCCCCTTTCCCTTACCCATACGCGTTTCATTACCCTGAAGTTATCGATGAGTATGCTACATCTTATACTAATTACAGACACACCTTTATGCAAACAGGAATATCCGGAAAGACTCGCAAGTAAACCTTGGACCCCTTAATAATCTTTATTTTTTTCTTTATGACCTCTTCGGCCGTTGTCAACTGCTTCGCACTCAAGCGAGCACCATTTCCTTTTATCCGTATACCCCAGTCGCCATACGCCAATGTCGTCCCCTTGGTTGAGCCTCCGATAGGGATCGGTACGCGGCCTTTGTGGCGTTTAACGTTTTTTACCTGGCGGGGGGCAAGCTGGGAGCGACCACGAGTAAACAGGCTTAAAGGACCGAGGGCAGTGGGAGCACGGTGGGAGGCATGGCTTGCTGTCGAGCCCACCAAGCGCGACAGTGAAGAAGAAAGAGAAAACATTGCTGACGTAATATATCCTTCTTGTGATTTGGACCTCCACGAGTCGCTACCCCAAGGTTGACCACGACTCTCTCTTCCACACCACATGAGCGACAAAAAGAGGTCGTTGGAGGACGATGGAGGGTCTCCAAGCAACAAGAAGTTGAAAAGGTCTGTCAATGTCACTGATGAAAGGGTTGTGTGCTGACTCCGCTTCTCCAACTCCAGCGATGTAAGTATATTTCCTTCTATCTAAGGTGAATTCGTCTTCTGAAACTGCATTCTGACATATTCTATAACCTTTTTTGCACCTAGACTTCCGCTAATGGCTCGTCATCATCAGCAATGGTCAGCCCGTACGAGCAGGATTCGAACTAATAACTCATCCAACTTCATTAGACCTCTGCGGAGCTGATTGCGCAAAAACGTGCCGAAGTCGCTGCGAAATTAGCCGTTTTCAAGACCAATACTTTGGGATGGACACCTCCAGTCAGAGCGCCGATACCTACAAAGCCTGCGGCTCCGATACCCTCCGTGGCATCTTCGGGTTCTGCTTCAAGCAGAGCGACTCCTGCAGCTGGTTCTCCCGCCCTTACTTCTGGCGTTTCGGATGATCTTGCACGTCGAGTGTCTGAGGCTAAGCGACGCGTCGCTGAAGCTCAAAATAAGCTCACGGTGAAAGATAATCCATACATGGTTGGTTTGCTCAATAGTATCCATTGTTTCTCCAATCAGGTTTTCCAATAGAGTTTGCCACCGAGCAGAAATAAAAGTCGACAAAGCGATCAAACCCAGCAAGGTACTGGTCTCAAGATGGCGGCGCATCCACTGCTGCTCGAGACTACGCCTTCTCAACCACAGTCCAAGAAGGACAAATACAAGCCTATGCAGCCGAAATTTGCCTCCATTAAGGTGAGCTACGAATCTTTTGTCTCTTGTTACTTATTGTAGCTCACTGATTCCCAGGCCAACACTCGTAATGCGCCGACGCCACCCCCGGCCCCGACTCCCGTCATCACGCCTGAATCCTTGAATCCGTATGCCGTGGCGGCAGCGAAAGACATGGCTGATGGCGCTGCTACGAAGGAAAGAATGGGTCGAAGCTTTAAATTCAACCCCAAAGGCAAATACGTCGCACTAGGGAATCAGGTTCGAAGAGAAAACCAGCTAGAGGCTCTCAAACAGCGTATTGCAGAGAGTGCACGCAAGGCGGGTTTGGATAGTGATATGGGGATTGAAAAGACCATCAAGGTTTTTCTCATCTTATCTGAATTTACGACTATACTGATATACACACTTCTAGAGAGCTCCTCCACCTGAAGCGGAGTGGTGGGATGTGTCACTACTTCCCAACAAGAAGTACGACGACCTCGAACTCGGCATGGATAAATTGAATATCATGACCCGTGATTCGCCCATCACTATTTACATCCAACACCCCATTCCCATTCCTGCTCCCGGGGCTAAAAGTCAAATAGAGTTGAAGCCATTGATGTTAACAAAGAAGGTGAGGTTTTAGTCTCCAATCTCCTGACATCCTCTCATTTGTCTCGAAACATAGGAGCAAAAGAAGATGAGGAGACTGAGACGTGCTCAGGAACACCAAGACAAGAATGACCGTATTCGTATGGGTCTTCTGCCTCCTGATCCGCCTAAGGGTACGTACCCGAATTCCATGAGTCTACGTCGCTCAAGAAAGTTATATTTTCAGTTGGATTGAAGAACCTGATGAAGGTTCTTACATCGGACGCCGTCCAAGATCCGACGCGAGTCGAAGCACGCGTGCGGCGTGAAGTTGCGCAACGCAAACACACGCACGAGAAGATGAATGCTGAACGCAAGCTAACTGATGAGCAACGTCGAGAAAAGAAAGAGGCCAAGAAGGCTGAGCAGGAGAAGAGGGGCATCTATGGCGCATGCTTCAAGTACGTTGACAGAATCTGTCCATGTTTTTCCGCCCTTATCTGTTTCCTTCAGGGTCATTGTCCTATCGGATCCCGCTCATCAATTCAAAGTGCGAAAAAATGCCGAGCAACTTTCCCTCACAGGTGTCACAATATTCAACCCGCAATTTAGCATGGTCTATGTCGAGGGTTCGAACAAGGCAATAAAGACCTATAAACGTCTAATGCTGCACCGGATTGCATGGACCGAGGCCGCGCGCCCGCGCGGAGCAGAGGACGTCGAACTCGCGGAACCCGACGGCGATGCCGAGGGCGGTGCTTCGACCCCTGCATTAGATGCGCAGAAAGGGGAAGAGGGAGAAGGGGGTCCATCGTTGGAAGATAATCGGTGTTTTTTGGTTTGGGAAGGTCAATTGAGGGATCGAGCGTTCACTAGTTTCAAGGGGAAGAGCTGCCCGACCGACAGGGATGCGAAAGAAGTGCTTGGGGAAAAGTTGAAGGGTTATTGGGACCAGGCAAAGAATTGGCGCCCGGAGGAGGAGGAACTTTTCTGATGTTTTGAATCTGAAGAAGGGGTATTTTATGTCAATGTTATGACCGCCGGGATGATTGCGACATCTGCTTACCTGTAACTTTGCAGCGTTATAATTGAGCTTCCTAGTTGAAAGTCTGGTTGAGCCTTCAGTACCATTACACGCGTTACAAGGCACTCCGCTAACTCCAAAGGTCGTACAAGATACCTAGTTTGCCTCAAAACATGTTAGTTACTCGGGAACACTCATCCATGAATAAGTATCTACAGAATAATCCTCCAAAACGCCAGGTACATCATTGTTTCTACGAACTCAGCAAAAAACCCTGCAGCTGAATGGCAATCCATCAACATAGGTTTTGTGTCACCCGGGATGACAGAACTGGAAATGCCTATCAATGGTACAGAAATGCCTGGGTGGACCACTAGATGCCGCAGTGTCATTGTTGCATTGTTGGAGATGTCGAGGGAGTCTAAAAACAGTATGAAATGTTCAGAAATTGCCGAGTAAAAATAGCCGTAGCCACATATATCATGATATAAATAGATCGGGCTCTTTGAGATACGCATGAAATTTCGACTTGCAAGCAATCGTTACCACGAGCTTTGAAGGAGGCAAAGGTCGCCGGTATCACAGAATCATATTCAAGATCATGCTCGCCGGGTTTGGGCCTATAATATGAGAGCTGTGTTGCGGTGACAGACAAGCTAGCTGTTTTTGGATCAGAGTAGAGTGCTCGAGAAGGGCGTTGTATTATATAAGCCTGTGGATGCTCAGAATTTCGAAGTCTACTTAACCTTGACGACAGTCTGAGCCTCACAGACGCTACGTCAGCAAGGAAGATCACCTTGACAGGTGGGCAATGTGGTACTCTCGGTCGGGAACTGAAACATTGACAGGAGACGCAGGAGATGATAGGCTGGCTGTTCAACTTTTATGCTGAAATTAGAAGCCGTTACGAACGACATTTTTTCGGCGGAAGTTTCTCTGTCAAATGGTTTCCCTTTGGCCTCCTCTTGAAACTTGGATGCTCCGATGTTGGACTTGAGGCTGATACCCTGCGATATATCCGTGAAAACACGTCGATTCCTGTGCCTCGTGTAGTTGCTTCGGCGACTCACGGCGAATATGCATACACGCTGATGGGAGTGGTAGAGGGTATAGCGCTTGATAGTGTCTGGCCCCAACTCGACGCTCAACAACGGGCACATGTCATTGCTCAACTACGAGGCTTCATCTCTCAACTTAGAAGATTGTCTCCTCCTCCTCATGTCATGCCTGGTAGCATATGCTCTCTCCATGGTCATGCAATGCGGGATAGTCGTGTATCATCCGCCGACCCTTTCGGGCCATATTTCTCGGAGAGTGACTTCAACGATCACTTGGTCAAAGTTGCCGATGTTTTCATAGACTGTGAACTTAGCGAGCCCGTCCGTGCACGCATGCGTAACGACCACCGTATTGTTTTTACGCACGGCGACCTCACTCCTCGCAATATCATCATGCGTGATGACACTGTCGTGGCTATTGTTGACTGGGAAGAATCGGGATGGCTCCCAGAGCACTGGGAACTTGTGAAGGCCAAGTGGAGTCCGGGAATGAATAAGGACTCTGGTTGGAATGAAGCTATTTGGGAGATCTTTGGACACGAACAAGAAGAGGATTGGTTGCTTGACTTTGAACTCTCGAAATACATGGTTGGCGCCTTCTAACATGCGCTTCGATCACAAACAACGCCGGCTATGAATGCAAATTCTATCTTGACGCGTTGTCGTGCATAAAGAGGTTTGATTGAAGATGTTTCTATGGTATCTATTGATGAAAGCTGATCTGCAAAGCAATCTCTCAAAGTAGCTTCTGCTTCTTTTGGTCGCACAAGCTTTCATGGTAGTAATTACTTCCCATCATGATGAGGATTCTGCTTGTCCCGACATTTACTGGATCGCTACTTTTCGTTGTAAGACTACTATCTATACTAGGTAGTGGCGTGGCGTACCAATAGGTTCCCATAACCCCTTGCATGTTACATTTTCAGCAAGGAACAAATTGATCACCTCCGAACCAGGATTATTGCTGTTTTCCTGCCCGTGATCCAAGGTACATATCCTAGAAATGAGAAATTCGTAACACGATGCATTTGAGTATTGTAGAAATTGGTCGAGCAAGAGAGAAACTTGTTCATAGTTGATATACGTGGTATACAGAAAGAAAATTCTTTGAGTCCTGTCTTAGCGGTAGTTTTAGCGACTGCCGCCTCATCCTCAATCGTCAAGTAACGAGTGCGGGAAAATTCAACGTAGGTATGGAGTTCAAGCATTATGCGGTTTCAGACCGGTACTTCGTGTCGTGTGCCAAGTAACTCAACTGATCATGTGGAATCAATCTATGGAAACCTAACGCTTCCTATGAACCGATTATGACCATGAACTTTTACGAGGTCTTTCTGTTTCACTTGTTTGACGAATCCTTTTTGAAGCTACGTTTCCCAGATTGGATGCCAATCCACTGGCCTCAAAGTCTTTATTATGGAACTCATTGATTGAACATGACACAGCAAACTATGGTAATAGCATGGACATTGAAGTTGACTTTATATATCACCTGGTAATTAAAGTATGATTATTCGTTAATAGAAACAATCTTGACACCGTGCTTTCCCTTCCCACGGCGAACCAATGTCTTCTGTCCTGCAGCCCTCATCGAAGAAAAATAGCCATCCTGCGTATCGGGTATGTCGTACTTAACAAATTCATTGTTCTTGAGCACAGAGATAACTTCCATGATCCAGTCCCGACAATTCCAGCCGTGAAATCTAATCATAGGAGTATGAGAAAGAATAACCTAGGATGATGATCAGTGACGTGAACAACCATCGTGAAAGGCAAACATACTTCTCGTATATCGTCGACTTGATCTGGTTCTATGTGGCCAATACAAACACCTCCAAGGCATTTGGTGGTATTTCCAAGCTTTACAACCTTGTGTGCAATCATCCACTCGACTCGACCATCTCGAAAGTGGCGGTCTACGGCCTGCCAACACTGGCCTTTCTGGTTTTTGACATTCTCGAGGACAATGATGGCCCAATGAAGTTGCTCGGGATGATCAAACGAGTAGTCGTCGCGCTCATACTGAGCAATAACGATAGGGTATTGGGAAGACGTGAGGATATTCTTCAGGAAATTCATGATCAGAGGAGGATTCGCCCTGCGCTCTTTTCTATCGGGATCCATGAAGACATGTTGATTAAATATGACTGACCGTATGCAGACATGAATACACGTTTTCACCTTGAGTGAAAATGTACACAATGCGTGTCAATCACAGATACCTCCGTAAATTCAAGCGACAATCTTGTACTTCTCAACTAAAATGAACTGTTATTTGGACAGTCGAAAGAAGAAGATTCTTATCCTTGTCATCGCCTAGACAACGTTTTATTAAACGAGAGTACTTGTACTCACCTCATTGTTACTTGAAACAAGCGCCACGTAGCCGCCACACAGCCTAGCTGGACGAGATCCCAGACATGATGCTTTGGAACGACACGGAGATATGTCATTGTACAAAGATACATGTTATACAATGAGACAAGGGCTATTACCTCAACTGGCATCTACGTTGAAGCGGATTTACGCGAGGAGTTCGCTCGCGCCTATCAAGTGTTTCGGTAGGGATGACTGATAAGTGTTGATGTTGGTTCCCGATACAGAAGAAAAGCATCCCCTCGATGTTTGTTGTCAAGATACGGTGTGCGAAAATTCTAAGTTGTACGTAGTGCACTATGACAACTGATCTCAATTTCTCCGTGCCAAGCGGCGGCAAAGAAAATCTGGAAAGAAAGGCAGTAAAGAAGTGGAAACTTATGATTAAGCGTTGACTTGGAGAACGAACTTCTAAACGGCCGTCTACTGTGCATTCGTCGCGGCCCATCCTGGAATCATCAGACTTGACTTCAATACAAGTGTCTATGCGGAAGAAAGAAAGCCAATGTTGAGTCAGCGGCTAACTCGTAACCTTGAGTAGCGTCGGTGGTTTTGGAGATTCCTATTGCTTTATTTGGACATCATGTCTTTCGAAGTGACAAATTCCGGGTGGGACGTCAAGAATCTGATCGCTGTCTCCGGGTAACTAGCAATCGGGGAGAGGTATGTGTTTCATGGACCATCGTGGGAATTGTAATCGCCGCAGTTGTAACATGATAAAAATCACACGGCCAAATAAAGTTGCGTTCCCTCCTCCAACGGCGACGAGTTACATGCCTAGCTTGACAATATCTTGTGCTTCTAAACCACCGCCAGTTGCACGTGGACTGCCCATCACTGTTGAGTATACCGCGACTACCACTGTAGCAGATGTAAAGGGTCACATAGCAGCCAAATTTCCGAATGTGAGTTGTCCAGGTTTTGACGCGTTTTCACCCTTGTTACATATTCTTCTACTATACGTTATGGTATTAACAATATGCACTCTCTAAGTTCTATGTCGCGCGTCAGAAATTGAGCCTCAAGATAGACAAGGCGAATCTGGACGACGAGAAGAGGATCGTCGACCTCGTTGGAGAGAAGGGAGGGGAGTTACAGGTGAAGGATCTAGGCCGCCAGATTAGCTGGAGGACAGTTTTTCTCATTGAATATGTACGTAAGTGTATTTTCCGCCGAAAGGACATCTGAATGATAAATTCTTAGGCCGGACCGCTTATTATTCACCCTCTCATCTACCACTTCCCTCAACTCTGGTATGGTCGAAATGTGAGCCATAGTCAGCTGCAGAAGTACAATTTCTCTTTTGACATCCCGTGCTACCTCTGAACAACGGTTAGATATGTTTATGCTTTTATCATGCTCCACTTTTTGAAGCGTGAATTCGAAACAGTATTGTAAGTCCTGCTGATGAAATAATTTACGTTATTGACTCATATGTTCCAGCGTGCACCGCTTCTCTCACGGTACAATGCCCTTCCGCAACGTGTTTAAAAAGTTTGTCTGTATGACTTTTGTCTTTTCTTACTAACGCAGCGAACCTACTCAGCTCCGCGCATTATCACATATTGAGCGGTACTTACACATCCACTTCGTCTCATGCGCGCCTTTGACATGGACCATCGATCAGGCCTCTTTCTGGCTTATGACCTTTACCGGCCCGTGTTTTCTGCTACCTCGCCCTACGTTGTAGGAGGCATTCGCAGTGACAAGAACTTCTTGTGGGTAATGGCAGGGATTTGGATGGTACGTTCTAGACTTCTTTTTTTCTTTCTTTTTTGATTACAGGCCGACTATTCCACTATCAGTTTGCGGAGCTTTCTAACCTTTGTACTCATCTCACTCTCCGCTCTCTGCGACCTCCTAATAGCCGTGTTCGCGCTATTCCTTACGGATACGGGTTCTCTCTCATCTCCTGCCCTAATTACTTCTTCGAGACCTTGGGCTGGACCGTCGTCACCGTTATGACCGGAAGTATCGCTGGTAAAGCCCAAAACACTCTCACCCCTCTTTGTTGTGCTGATTTTGGGCATTTGTAGCTGCAGTATTCCTGGCTGTGTCGACGACGCAGATGGCACTTTGGGCCATCAAAAAGCACAAAAACTACAAGAAGGAATTCGGGAAAGAGTATCCGCGCGGACGATACGCCATGATCCCATTCATTCTATAATGTTGTGATTTCCGCTTTTAGAGCGAATATCGATGCCGTGGTACATCGAGGATTCTACGACTAATATATTTTTACTCGGTCTCAATTGGTCCCTAGGTGTCAGGCGGGCCTACACCAATGTTCAGGATATCTCATCGCCCGACGGAAACCATAAACGCTCTGTATATTTATTTCACAGCTTGACCAATAGTCATCTATGTTTGTCAAGTTTCTTAAACGACTGGAGTCAATATGGTCTCACGGGGTCCAAACTCATATGCTGTGATCCACTTGCCAGTGCTTCTCTCCTGCAAACCTCCTTTCGATCTATAAGGCTTCTTCCTCTGATCGTTCATGAACATAGTGCCGTCCCAATATTACGAAGCTTCGATATGTGCGACTCACAGCCTCCTGGCGCAAGGTGTGTCACGGTACTCACGTGACTACGCCCCATATTCGTAGTCGGTAGCATACATTACTTCTTTATCTTAGTCCATTCCGTTTTCAGTGCTACTGACGCGTCGCGTTGCGAATCGCTGGTCAAAGCCTTACACTTGGACTAAGATAATTTTTTTTTTTTTTCTCGACTTCACGTCAATGTCTTCTCAGGGTGCCCAAGCCGAGGCAGCGGCAGGAGAGCCGTTGAGCGGACAGATCGTGAACATGGTCCTCCAGGCCATGCAACCCCAGTTGGCCGCGCACATGCAGGCGCAGGACGACAGGATCGCGGCGATCTTGACCCGGCTCCTGTAGCTAGAGTAGGCGGCGCAGGAGCCGCAAGAGACGCGGTACGCCCAGCAGCTGCTGCGCACTCCGAGGATCAACCCACCGGAGGTTTACGACGGCAAATCGAAGCAACTCGCGGATCAGTTGGCTCTGGTGTCATACCTGGGACAAGATCCAAATTTTTTTGAAAAATCAAAAATTGATGCAGGCCTAGAAGGCTTGTTTTACACAATCAATAGCTA
>JABCKQ010017562.1:0-17998 GCA_018857305.1 Termitomyces sp. T159_Od127 | reverse complement strand
TACCATTGTATCATTGATTACCCTGTCTAATACAACTTTGGATTTCCCTCTGCTAGTTGTGTGATTGAGCCGCAACTCCCGGAGGTCGCCCTTACACTTGTTCTCTTTGGATTTCCCTCTGCTAAGTGATTAGTTACCATTGTATCATTGATTACCATGTCTAATATAACTTTGGATTTTCCTCTGCTAGTTGTGTGATTGAGCCGCAACTCCTGGAGGTCACCCTTACACAAAGATACAGTTCAGTACTCTGTTTGCAATAAACTCATGCTTATCTGATTTCACTCCACTTCAGTTGCAAATTTTGCTATACAAGTGCACAGTTATATAGTGAAGTTCACTCTTACAGTAAGCTGAGCAAACCAAGTTTGCAAGTATCAGTATCTTATCAGCTAGCCTTTGACATTAGAAACTACTTGTCTAGACATACAGTTCATTTTGAGCACCCTCCCACCACACTCTAGTTGCAACACTTGTTTCATATTCTTTCTTCACTTTTACACACACCATTAGTCTCTATTGTACATCTTGAACTTCAGTTAACACAGTAGAATAGCTATATAGCACCACTTCATTAGAAAGAATCAAGATAATGGGTTACTTCTCCCTTTCTTGGAGGGTGGTGACTGATAACAGCTAAAAAAAATTATTGAGGTGTCACTTCAAAGAAGATACTACACTAGTCCGCAGCATACAATTAGAGCATGGAACTGCAGAGGCTGTTCCACCTTGAACCCCCCCCCCCCTCTTTATTCTAGGAAGGTGAAGCATTTTCAAACACTTTCTGTTTGGTATCTCAAAGTTTCACCACTTTGGTAGCATTTCAAGAGTGAAAAATTCTCTCTCTTTAGTTTTGGAAGCAAAAGCTCTCTCAATCTTGCCTGAGCTCAGGAGGCAGTGAGACAGACTGCCCATACACAAGCATCAAGTGGATCTGTCATGTTCAAAGATTGTCCTCATACTTCCAAAATATCCTCAGAGACTGGGGTTGAGGAAATTAATTGGACTCAGGCAGTCTAAGATTTTCCACCCAAGGCTGAAAGAGCAGCCTCCAGAGAAATAGATCTAGAACAACAGAATTCCAGGAAGTGCTTCACTGCAGAAGAGTATTGCAATGAAGTGAAGTTCTTCCATGCATTTAAGACCACTCTGTTGATGTCTGCCTGTTCAGAGGCCAAAAGAAACCTCAGCCTTTCTGAAGTTAAGGTTCATTTCTTGTGATCTGCTATAAGCTTGGAACCCATGACTAGATCCAGACCCACATAGTCTATAACCTTTCCAAATAACTTTCTTGGCCCATTCCACTGCCATCTTCTTGACCAATTGAGGAAAGAACATGTTTAATTGGTCAGCCACTGCCCTCCATTGTGTTATATTTGGCAAATTGTAATCAGCTGCATATTGTTCCTGGTGTTCTATTCTGGAAGTCAAATTGGTCATCAGTTGTATTTGGGATCCTGATGCATTGAGATGTA
Organism: Termitomyces sp. T159_Od127; assembly: GCA_018857305.1. Taxonomy (NCBI): domain Eukaryota; kingdom Fungi; phylum Basidiomycota; class Agaricomycetes; order Agaricales; family Lyophyllaceae; genus Termitomyces; species Termitomyces sp. T159_Od127. Next base: position 16,523 of record JABCKQ010017562.1, on the reverse strand, counting down.
AATCAGCTTTATGCCACTGAAGGTATTCTATCACATCTCCTTATTCTCCAATCCTTATACTATGACATATTGTGTTTATGGAATACCTAGAGTTTCAAACACCTGAAAACTCATACTAGCCCTTGTCACCAGGCATAATACCACTACTCTAGTCATCTTTGTAGAAGGCCTCTATACAAGAAACATCATGGGGGGGGGGGGGGGATCAAGCAGGTCCAGGTTGGTAAAGGGCAGATAATCCATCTAGCAGGCTTAGATAGCAGCATGCTCTCACAACTTGGAGTGACACTCTTCCTTGACCTCTGCTGCACATGCAAAGCATCTTTTGGAGCAACAGTTTATGTTCACTTTATTTTGGGCTTGGTCTACCTTGAGATTGTGCTTCTGGAGCTAAGTAAAGCCAAGAATCATGTCTTGCTTGCCTATACTGGTGACTGCAAAGACAGCCTGCTTAGCATGAGATCAGTAGCAAAGCACCAAGTCATTTACAAAGCTGATAGTGCCAGCCTCATAGAGTGTTCTATCAATGTTGAACACTTGAATAGGCTTGGTGAGTGTAAGGGCAAGGCTTAATGTCTGCAAAGCTCCTTTCACAGAGCCTGCAATGCAAGCAAAAAGCAGGAGTCAAGCAAGCACAGAGGCAGGCAAGAGTTGGGCAAGGGTTAAGTAGAGTAAGCAGAGGGTCAGATGTTGCTACAGAAGCGTACAGTTGACTCAATGGATAGGTCAGGAAAGTACTGCTATTGTTCAGCCTGAGGATATTCTATCCACAGGCTGCCTTTATATACTATACTGATGGCTGTGCTATTACTAATAGTGTTTAACTGATTGGGTCTCAGTATGTAATGAAGTATGACTAACAAGACCAAGAGTACAACAAATAGAAACAGAGATTATGGCAATATTAAGACTACTGTACTAAGTGCTACACTACAATTTATATACTGATGATAGATCAGCTCTGGGCTACAAGTTTGTGCCTTGGTGACGGTGATGCATTGGTTATGATGCATGATGAGTGCTTGATAATGATTGAGAGAAGTGTTGATATGGGCCAGAAGAAGTGCTGAGGATTGCTGGGGCTGATGCTGATGTGGTGCTGATAAGCAGTGATGGCCAAGGAAATGCCAGAAGTGGCAGTGATGGATGCTGAGGATGGCAGTGATGACTGAGTGTGTAGCAGTTCAAGTGGTGCATGCTTCCAAGGTTCAATGGAGCTGGTGGAAGCTCTAAGGCCGGGGCTTGGAACTAGAGGTAGGTGGCAGATTGTGACAGAGAGAAGGAGAGCTAAAGATAGCATATAAAAATTAGGCAGGGTTGGAAGGATGTAAATGAAGTGTCAGAGGACTTCTATTTTTGGTCTACACCAACTTCTCCTTGATTCACTTCTCTACACTCCAGCCCACCTCTTGTGCCTCTCCTTGAGAACTTCAGGGCTTGCTTTAGACCTCTGAGGCTCATTCACCTCCAGAAGTTGTTTTCTAAGAAACCCCCAAAACTTTTTGCACTACCAATCATTATCTAAGATTAAGGTTAGCTCTGATCTGCCACAATCCACACTACCTCTGATACTCAGCCCTAATCATAGAACTCCCACCTCCTTAAACCAGCTCTATAATATCCTGGGCCTAGACTGCTATATGACTGACCCCTCAGCATCCATCACTGCCACCCCCTAGCAGCCTTCAGCCATGACTGCCCATTACTGCCACCAGCCACTGCCACTCTCAGCACCCTTCAGCCATCACCACCCACAGTCACCACATCAGTGCCTGCTCTGGCAACCCCTGGTGCTTCCCCTGGCCCATGCCAAGGCCTCCCTGGACTCTTACCGAGATGCTCATTATGCATCATGGCCATGCATCAATCCTGGTCTGACCTCCATGCCCCCATGCCCCCTCCTTGCTTGCCTCTTTGCCTTGTCAACATTCCATGCCTCTCATGCTTCTAAAGCAAGGCCCTTCCTTTGGGAGATTCCTTTGTGCTGCATGATGTACATTGATAACTGCTGCCACCTTGCACAATCCCCAGGCTTCATCATGAGCCCTGGTACCATGACTTATCATCAAGGCCTGGACTTGGGCTCTGGGGCCTACCTACCATCTACCATATATAAGTTGTAGAGTAGTATCTGGTACTCTAGTCTTGATGTTGCCCATAGCTACATTTTGTGTTTCAGTCTCATTTCTCTCTCATGTCTCATGCCCCAGTTTCCTATCTTTGACTCTGTCTTGTTTTTGTCTTGTTTTATACTCATCTCATATTGTCTTGCATCTCTTGTCTCTATCTGTCTTATACTTTACTCAATCTATTCTCTACTTTTCTCTCTCTCCACTTCAAGTCTCTAAGTTCTCCTTCTCTCTCTCTTCTTGTTCCTGGTCTTTGTCTTGTTCCATCTTTCCTCTATCTCTCATTTTGACTCTTTTCTCTTTTGCCCCTATTTGTCACTTCTCCACCAGGCTTAAACACCCACAGAACTCTATGTCTCAGTTTGCCAATCCAGACACTCCTCTAAATGCGCTGGCCCCTCAAGATGAGGCCTGGACTTGCTTGCTACACCTAGAGATGCAGGTGCAACTGACTCAAACTTCCCTCACTCATTACACAAGCAAACTCTCCACCCTCTGCCAAACCACTGATCACATCTCCCAATCCCTCCAGGCACTGCTAGAGCACCTACCCCCTATCACTACACCACCTCCAGTGGCAGAACTGCCTCTGGCAGCTCCAGCAGGTCCTCTAGTAGCTCCAGCAGCCCCAGCAGGTCCTTGGGTGCAGATCCCACATCTGGCACTCTTGGACACATATGATGGTGACCGCACTTCTGGGGAGTGCTTCCTCCAGCCCTGCCTCACCTATATTCACCTCAGCAAAGATGCCTTTGACTCTGACACATTGAAGATAGCTTGGGTGCTGTCATAAACGAAGGCCAGGCAGACCTCTACATATGCACTACATGTGCTTTGACATCCCAGAGGTGTTGGAAGCTTTACAGACTGGGCTGCCTTTGAGAAGGATTTCTTGGCAGAGTTCTTCCCAATTGATCTTGCCAAATCTGCTGCACTCACACAGTGTAACAGGGAGCAGTATGGGCAGGGAAAACAGATGTTGGACAAATACATTGATTCCTTCTGGGCATTAGTCAAGCAAGTGGCCTACCCAGATGGTCTTCAACTGTGCCTCATGTCCAGGACAGCCTGCACCCCACGTTGATGGAACACATGGCCTTGTTCTTGATAGAGTCTCATCAGTTTTGCATGGATGTTTTTCAGGAGAAATTCTATCAGGAATATGAATCTAATAGAAATACCAACTACATGTTGAGGACACAAATGTACTCACAACATTATATGATCATTTTGTATGTTTTTTATGTCTGAGTGTTTCTGTAACACCTCAGTGCTTTGCATACACTGAGGTGTAAGTTATTCTGTTATACTATACACTCTTTTACTTACCAGTGTTCACTGAAGTATCTACCTCTTACAGGTATATACAATAGATTTTTCAGTGCTTTGCATACACTGAGGTTATTTACCTCTTACAGTCTTCTGTTCTCACTCTTTTTCTCCTGAGACTGGCCCTGCTCAACAAGTTATGGGCCTCAACAATACCTACAACACTTTGTCCTCAAGACTCACAGTCCCAAAGCTGTCTGCTGATGGATCAAACTAGACAATGTATCAGGAGCATGTTATTAATGCATTGGCTTCAAAGAAGCTCCATTATCATGTCATTGGTACCACACATAAACCAGTCATGCCCATCAAATGCCAGAGATTATCCTATCTAGATCACAAGTTAGTAACCCTGTTAAATGATAAGGAAGTCAATGAACTGCTGCAAAAGGAAGCCCAAGTCTGAGAAATCATCTATGGCACTATCAATCAGTCAATGTTTCATCAAGTCAAAGGTGAACTTACTGCTGCTGACATTTAAAAAAAGCTTGCCTTAATTCATGGCAACAAAGGCATGATGTTTGAAACAGACTTACTTGCTCACCTGCAGAATGCTAGGTTCATTGAAAATGGTGAGATTGACATGCATGTGCACCTTTCCAACCTTGTAGTTCTCAAAGAACACCTTGCCAAAATTAATTGTCCTCTTTCTGATACTTCTTTTGCAAATTATATCTGCACCTCATTATGCCTTGCGCCTACCTACCGATCACTCCTTATGATGTTATCTGCCAGTGCTTGTGTTGCTCAGCAGCCTATATTCAGTCAGGATTATATTTGGCATATCACTGAAGAGGCTAACAATGCTGCTATTGAGAGCAGTATTAATCAGCACCATGAAGCAATGGTTGCAGCTCATGCCAAGGCCAAAGGTGAGTCAAAAGATGGCAAAGGCAAGTAGAACTTGACATTCTGATTTAGAAAGACTTGCCAAAAGCACAAAATTTTGATGGCCCTGAAACAAAATTTTGCTGGTTGCAAATATGCTCTAGGGGTGGGGGAGAGTAAGGGAACTCACATCCTCGGATTTACGAGTGCAAAGAGGTCGATTCTTAGCGTTTTGCACTGTACAAGCAAGAGTTTCCGGTGAGGTCGGACGAAGCATAGCACAGATGTATTCAAGCAAGAAATATATTTATTCAAGCTGAGGTTCGTAAGTCAAGGATGACAATAAGTATCTTGATATACAAATATTTTAGAATCACATACCTGAGGTTCGTAAGTCAAGGATGACACGAACCCCAGGATGACATATAGAATATATACCCCTATTTGAATCATACTGATGTAAGGTAAAACAAAGTTTTGTAATAATGATCTCATATTTTGTAAGTAAGTTTTTGGAATTACGCACTGGATGTTGCTGCTATGATTTATTGATGAGGTAAGTTGACGCACTACTCAGACATATTCCTCGACAATTCCTCGACAATAGCATCAAACATGCTTCAGAGTTTCCGAGTCCTCAGCTGTCGCTCTAGTTACATCCCGATGTTGATGGACCTTCAAGCCAGAACCCATTTGGACATTTAAAAGACTCAGTAACTGGGTATTTAAGATGCCCGGCTTCCTTTCCGTTATCGTCGGCTTCTGCAAGATGACCACTGCCCTTGATTACGCTTTCGCTTTGTCTACCCCTCTGCAGGGAATAATCTATGGTGATCTTCACCCTTATACAACCTAGTTGCCTCTCATTGTTTCTTTGATCACCAAGGTTTTTCTATGTACATGTTTGGTGTAACCTTTGTCACCCTTCTTCAAAGACGAAATTCGTCCGGAAGGATCAATTTTGTCATGATAACAGCAGCCTGCCTCTTTTTCATCCTCAGCTCTGTTGTGAGTATTGAATTGCGAACACTGTAGATATGAATCCCTACAGCTCTGTTGTCAGCACATGGGAATCGGTATTTATAGGAACATTCGCGGGTTGGTCCAACATCGTGATGCACCCGGCGGTCCTCCTGCATACTTTATCGGTGGCGGAAACTCCAGCTGGTTCTTACTAATTCTAATATACGGAATCGAAACGCTTATCGGAGATGTTATTGTCGTGAGTGGATCTACTTATGTCATGATAGCAGAATAATTGATCAGTAGATATATCGATGCTATGTTGTTTGGTCGTCGTTCTGGATTATATGTGTCCCTGTACTACTGTGGCTAGCCACGTTCTGTGGGCCTCTTTTCAAACTTAAACTTTATCCAGGGGTCTGACGCGCCTACTCGTTTGTAGGTCTTGGTGTCGCTGGGCTGTGGAAACTACTCCACGATGCAAGTTTGGTGACTGTCAACTTCCCGCAGTGGCCGAATCGAATATCTGATGCTTTTTTCGCCACTACTTTGGTTGGTAATGGCCTTGCCACAGGTGAGCGGGTTCTCCAGAAATGCGGTTGTCCTGGGACATGACAATATATGTGCAGGTCTTCTGGCATATAGACTGTGGACCGTGAACCGAGAAACTTCGAAGTACTACTGCACCGTGGACAAGACTCTGATCCATATTGCGCATGTCGTTATCGATTCCGGAGCCATATACTCTATCTCTGTGATGCTTGTCCTTATCTTACAAGAATCGCCGCAATCGTCTGGATCGCTTCTAGTCTTTGATTTAGTAAATTTCTGATCAACTTTTGTGACTTGACCTAAACTGATCATCGTAACCAGGCCGCACCTGTTATACCTCTGTGTTTCTACATGATTATCATACGCGCTACTCGCTGTGAGATGACACCGTGCAATGACTCAGAACACTGTACGACGGGAACCAATTCTGGTCGCGTTTCAGGCATGAACAGCACAAATATAATCGATATTAGGGGTGCGGAACAAATAGGGATGCAGGACAACATTAGTGTCATATCTACTGATGTGTAAAGTTCAGATCCAGAGCTTCGGTTTGCAAGGACAGGCATCGATTTCTTCCCTCTCCGGGTATTCACTTATATATAGGATACTTATCTCGCGCAGTTTACTTGGTTTATGTGCCGTCATCTTATTACTTTAGATACTTACTTGATTAAATTGTTGTAATTACGTCTTGAGTCAACCTTGAATAATGCAGATGCACTCAGTGCTGCTACAAGCTCTGTCTTTGTAGAATCTCGAGTGCTTGAGTCCACAAGAGCGATACTCTCGGTGATGCGTAATTCCCTGGAATAAACAACATCATCAAAAATATTATTAAATAACATCAACCGCTCCATCAGTCAGCCTTGTCTACTTCAACCATAATGCCGCAGACGCAGTCTTCCCGTGAAATCATCAATGTCCAGGTCTGTTATGTAACGTGCTTTGTACTCAAACCCCGCTGAAACCATTATAGGTTGGTCAAGCAGGGAACCAAGTATGTGTCATTCAACATTGGACCCACCCATCGACCGTCGCGTCTGTGAATGTCCTGAAAATCAGTCTAGGTCGGGGAGACATTTTGGCATATGCTCCTAGCAGAGCACGGGCTTGATGAACAAGGCGTGAGTTTCCCCTGAATACACCTCGAATTGTACTGATATGTCAAGGTAGATGTACAAAGGATCGGATGACCTGCAGCTTGCGAGGGTGAGTGCCGTAATTCTTCTGCAAATTGGATCGGGCGTGTATTGTGATCGTAAGGCTGGCGTGTACTTTTCTGAGGTGGAGGGTCTAGGTAGCAGGGGTAGTAAATTCGTGCCGAGGAGTATTCAGATCGATCTTGAGGCAGGTGTGTGCAATAAGGTTGGTGCGACCCTCTCTTGTTCTATATGCTGGATCTGTCAATCCCTTGCAGATACGGAGTGGACCATTGGGCAATTTGTTCCGCCCTGACACATTTATCACTGGTGAATCTGGCGCTGGAAATAACTGGGCCAAGGGATGTGAGTATGATAGCACAATCTGTGTATCCTGGGTCTGATCGCGGCGGATTTATGTAGTCTATACTGAGGGTATGCCAAACTCTGATTAACATATCCTCATCATTTCTCTATCAATGGTTGATCATAGGTGCCGAACTCATTGATTCGATCTTGGTATGTGGAGATTTACTGCTATATCCTACGTTTTGCTGATAAAGAAACAGGACGTTGTTAGGAAACAGGGTGAAGCGTGTGATTCTCTTCAGGGCTTCCAAATCGTCCACTCCCTCGGCGGTGGTACTGGCGCTGGCTTAGGAAGTCTCCTACTCTCCAAAATTCGAGAGGTGATTATGACTTATCAGACCTTTGTCCAAGGCTCATGCAGTCGCAAAGGAATACCCTGATCGTATGCTGTCAACTTTCTCGGTTATCCCTTCTGTGAAGGTAGATCTTTGGACAGTAATCATTAATCATAATTCTTAACTTCACTTTAGGTGTCTGAAACCATCGTTGAGGTAACTTTTCTAGTTAAAGCTCTATCAACTATTCCTTAATTTCTCCGATAGCCTTATAATGCCATGCTCTCCTTACATCAGCTGGTTGACAATGGCGATCTCACATTTTGCATCGACAATGAAGCATTGTAAGCCTCATCCCTTGTACTCTAGTGGTGTCTCTTATGACCATTGGTTAGGTATGACATTAACACTAAAACTCTCAAGATTGCCAGCCCCACCTTCAAACACCTTAATGATGTGGGTTATCCTGCCTGTATTTGACCTACATATTCACTTAGACACCCAAATAGCTTATTGCACGAGTGATGTGTGGAGTTAGCACTAGTCTCCGGTTCCCAGGCCAACTAAACGGGTTTGTGGCGATTATTGGAGCTCGTGATGATGGTCAATCCTAACAACTACCTATATAGTGACTTGAGGAAACTTGGGATGAATCTCGTCCCGTTCCCTCGAGTACGTTCTATAGTCTTGGTCTTTACGAGCTCGACTGATGCTTGTCAAGCTTCACTTTCTCATGCCAAGCTATGCGCCGTTCTACAACTCCCAATCCAGAGCATTCGAGAGGTTCTCAGTTCCAGAACTTACCAAGGCGTACGTATCGGCCATCATTTCGATCAAGGCTAATTAAAGTTTTCGATAGTCTCTTTGACCGGAAGAACCTCCTCGTGGCATGTAGTCCGGAACATGGGTGTGTCCTGCAGTCTGTTACGGGAGGAACATTTCTGATCTAATTGCATAACCTAGTCGTTATTTGACCGCTGCAACCATTTTTCGCGGAAAAATTTCGTCAAGAGAAGTAAGTGGCGATTTCGCGAATATAGGCCCCGATGTCATTCGTTGTCCTGCAGGCAGAAGTAGGTTGAACACCTACATTGGTAGCGAACCGACTGTTTGATACGCGTTTGCGTGCTACATAGGTGTCTGTACGTGATTTGCAGACGAAGAACTCTTCGCGCTTCGTCGAGTGGGTTTTGCTCTTGATTCGTCGAGAATGAACTTGGTTGAGCTCATGTTCGCAGGTGGATACCTGATAACGTCTCCGTATCGCTGGTATCCGTACCTCCTGTCGGCCAGAGCCAGGTATGTGTCCGTTCTCTTTGAAGCAGCTGAGCAATAGACGTTTATTCTCCACCCATTATAGTCGGCTACTGGCTTGTCCAATTCGACAGCCATTCAAGAAGTCTTCAAGCGTACTTCTGAGACGGTGCGTGTTTATCTCTTCTCATGATCGTATCGTATCACCTTTTGGCAACTGTATGGTTCTATTTTAATTTGTTCTCTCTAGTTTGCCTCAATGTTCAAGCGCAAGGCCTTTTTGCATTGGTAGGCTTTTAGTGTACCATTGAGTCTTCTTCGTTGACTCATATTCGAAGGTATACTGGCGAAGGCATGGACATTATGGAGTTTAGTGAGGCTGAGAGCAACACACATGATCTGATGTATGTATCTCGTTATCAGTCTGGCTTACGGAATTGACTCAAAGTCGTTTCCAGTTCCGAATACCAACAAGCGAGTCGTTGTTTTCGATATATCTTCGATGATCAGCTGATTCTTTGTTTTTAGTATCAAGAGGCGACAGTTGAAGACGATGCAGAGGAAGAAATCGAAGAGGCTGCTGAATAACACACAGAGGGTCAAGGAAGGTTTGGACCCTTTCGTAGATGCTTCCTTCTTCCTATTGCTACCAGATCGATTATCCTAGGACTGATCTGTAATCTGTGATCTGAAGTTTTCCTTGTCTTGTTTTCTAGACTATCATAATGTCTCCATACCTGAACGTTGAACCTTTTCCATGTCAACCTTTATGGATATTGTATCCAGATCAACCCAAGATTCCTATCTAACTCCAGCATGTTTGATGAGGGTTTCGCCGAAGGTTTATCCCTGTTGAGGCAGCGACCGTGACATACAAAGACACTAATTCAGTTGTTTTATGATTTACAATATGAATTCTTCTCATGGTGAGCCTTCTTGATTGATGATTTCCAGCAAAAAGAATTCGTACATGGCACTATGTTCCTGATTACTGTGTCATTGCAATTATATGCCACAATTCCAGGCCGTCAATTACATTACACTCGGTGTACCATGGGGAAGTGTGGGGAAGTAGATTGATCATCTTTCTGTCCCAGGGTCAATCGGTCTCTCAGGGCGATACCATCTTATCAGCGCGTTCCCCACATATGGCCTGGTTATGGCCAGAGATTCCCAGGGGAAACCTAAAACTGGGTCATGCACCCGCCTTAAATTGAAGTCACTCACAGCGACGCAACAAAAGTACGATCAATGTCTACACCCACTCGTCTCCCTGCTCGCTTTGCCGATTTGAAACAGGAAATTGCAGGCTTGTATCCTAATTTTCAAGAACGTGTTACCAAGGCGTGGGGCGAGATTATTGCTCAATTCAAAGTTGTCAACGCAGGAATCGCCCAAGCGGGCCCTGATGTGAGCTATCAGGTCATCGCCTATACACATCCCTAATTGTCAATGCATATAGTACATTCCTCAAGTCAAATTCACAGATTTGGACAAGCTTGGAACCGAAGAGATTGATGAGATTAGAAGGAGAGGAAGTGTCGTTATACGAGATGTGGTCCCCGACGCGGAAGCAATACGATGGAAGACTCAGTTAGAAGAATTTGTCACGGCTAATCCTGATGTTATCGGTATGTGCTTGATCCTGAATTGCATCGAGCGTGAAGTTGATGCGCATTGAATATTGAATCTTTCTAGGTGTTCCTGAGGACGACAAACAATTCTTTATGCTCTAGTCTGTCTTTCGAGTACTCTACTACAAGCCCATTCTTACTGTCTTGCATTCTATTCTAGCTGGACGAAGTCGCAAGTGGAAGCCCGTTCTCATCCTAACATGCTCAAAGCTTCCGCATGGCTGAACAACCTCTACCATACCAAAACCAACGATAGACCAATTGAAGGAGTCGACCTTTCCACACCTCTCACGTACGCCGACCGATTCCGTATCAGGCGCCCGGGTATTTCTTGGGCATTACATCCACCCCATGTCGATGGTGAGGAACGCACAGTCCACGTTCTTGACCTCGCTGAAGTGGCTTGAAGGTGGCACTATTGAACGATGGGAAGATCCTGCTTTTAGAGAGTGTTTCTCTGATATCTTGTCTGGTAATTGGCGCTCACATGACCCGTACGAATTGAAAGGGCGTCTCGATGCTTCGACCTCAAGGTACGACCGCCCGAACCAGGTAAGTGTGACTCTATCCTCATACAAAGATGGATTCTCTCTGACATCTGACGTAGGCAAGTGTCTTCAGAACTTTCCAAGGCTGGCTGGCAATGAGGTACAAATGCACATTGAATGTGGATTGCTCATTCCTAATGTACTTAATCGAAATTTGTAGTGAGACGGCACCAACGCAAGGCACCCTCAGGGTGTACCCTGACGTTCTCCTGTCAAATTCGTATCTTATTCTACGTCCATTTTTCCGGCCCAAATCTCCTACAGGTTCTCCTGATTTCCTGAACCTCGAAAATTGGGAGTTTGGTAAGGAGTAGATACTTTGAAACACTGTTTCTAACGTCTTGTATACATACTCAGATATTTCGAGCCCTGAATTCCCAGGCATATATCCCAAGGACGGCGGTTATTATGGTCCTCAGCCGACGCCAGAAATGCATCCTCATCTCGAACTCGAGAAAACCATGACATCAGTACCCAAAGTCTATCCAGGGGACACTGTATTCTGGCATTGTGATGTCGTCCATTCAGTGGAACATGAACACACTGGGACCGGAGACTCTGCAGGTACATTGATCTCACATCAGGATGGTGCATCCAGGCGAAACTGACTTGACTATCCTAGTCATGTACATTCCTGCTGTTCCACTCACACCACTCAACCAGAAATACGTCGAGCGACAGAGGGAAACATTCTTGAAGGGCCAGTGCCCTCCCGATTTCCCCAAAGGGCCTGGCGAAGCCATCTTTGCCGGAGTTGGGAAGGCTGACGATATTCTTTCGCCAATTGGAAGGAGGGCAATGGGATTGCCCATCTCGGTCACTTGAGAGTTCCTGCATCAAATGTTGAAATTGCAAAGCGTGATACTTGAGTAGTGGAATGTACACATTAATGAAGTTATTGAAAGTTGTCGATGGGAACAGAAATAATTATCTGGTCTCCAGCAAAGCAACATCTTCCTTTCAAGCATATATTTCAAATTTGTGCCTTGTACGACGACGGCGGCGATTGCGGCCCGGGTGCCGATGACGGGTGACAAATGCACGTGTGAAGCATTCAAAGTGCACTGGCACGTCAAATTCTTGGTGACAATGCGCCACTCTCTGCTACGCCTCGCTCAATCAGTGACAACTAAGCCCCTCAATCTGCGAGAGGCGAGCGCCGCCCTCCTTCCTCCCGTTCCGTAAGTTTTCGTGCTCCCATTCACAATTTTACTTGAAACGCCTGGAAAGTCTGTATCGTCGACTCCTACGAGCCCATCGTTCATTGCCTAGGGAGATGCGTAGTCTAGGAGATGATTATGTCAAAGCTGGTAATTAACCGTATACTGTCTATCCGACTGTGATTTGATGTCGCATTTGTAGAATTTCGCCGGCACAAAGAAGTGACCAATCCAGCGTATATCATTGGGTTCCTGTCACAGTGGAAGGTGTATCTAGACGATCTTCCTCTGGATGGGAATGGGAAGAATTTTACTGGGAAGAAATTAGATCCTACGGTGTTTGAGAAGGCAGGTGCTCCAATTCCGCGCCGGTCTTTCCGACAACTCACGATGTCAATTAGATGTCTGCGGAACAGCTAGGGCAACTTTACGAACTTATGCATGCTACGAAGGATGTATGGAAACCTATAGCAAAACAAGACTCATAACTGCATTTTACTGTGCTTAAAAAGCTCAAGCTCCGTACACTAATGTCGACTTGGATGTTGACTCATCCTCTTGTCCAAAGCCAAGCTGGCTGTAGTGAATTCCCCTTTTGCCTCTGTTATTTCTCATGTCGATGTCATACGTCACATGGACTTGTCTGACTTCTTTATAAGAGTATGTTTGGACCTATCTCCTCATCTCCTTTTCCGCCGTCCTGTCATGGATGAAACATCTGCCGTGCGTTGCATCAATTAACTTCATTCTAATCTTTACGCCTCAGCCCTCAACAGACTATAGCCTCCAACGTTTCTCCATACGCCGACCTTCCATCGATTTGTAGCAGGTTTTTTGAGGCGAAAGCACGAAAACGTTCGACCCTACACTTATCCAGTATACTGTGGAACCCTCCTAAAGTTTTTTCTAGGCTTGACTTTCGATCAGATTGCGACAGCTCTTGGCAAGGATGAAGTTTGGGTTGCAGCTGCATTTTATGGCCAGGTGTGTTCGTCGATTTGCCCCGAGACATGCACTGACTGTTTGGTAGGCAAAATTAACCTCCGACGAGCTGACGAGTCTTTCCCGGATTTTAGGTATATCAAACGCAGCCTCCCTCGGTGCCCTTGGAGACCATTGGTGGCCTAACCGTGGTCTGGGACCTATGCCTCCTACAGATCCAGTCATCTATCGATTGTATGAGGTGTGCCAAATTTTCGTGCTGCCCGAAGGCTCTCAGTTCTACTATTATATGTAGGGTGTCCTTGTCTATGGTCATGCAATCAAGGTAGGTTTTTTAGATGTTTTCATTCCCTATCTCATGAATGAATATGCCTCAGGCCGTCATTCACGAGAAGGTGTGTCTCTTCCCCGCTTTTCCCGGCTGACCTTAACTGGCTGTAGTTTGGAGATGGTATCATGTCAATGATCGATTGCACTGTCAATGTCGCGAAGAAGCCCGACCCGAAAGGTGACCGCGTGGTGCTCACTTTTGAGTGCGTTAACCTTCATTCTATGCGCTGTCGATTCTCACAATAAATATTGTAGTGGGAAGTTTTTACCATACAAAACTTGGTGAAAAGTACAAACGTAGCAAGCATGAATGACATGAGTTCTTTTCCATTTTCAATGTAAAGTGAAGCGTGCCTTTTCAAATCCGGTTATCTTCTTTGTTTTTTTTTTCTTTTTTTTTCCATTGAGGCTTTGCAGCACGCTCCGCCTCGTGTTCCTTCCCCATCAGATCCGGACATTGAAAACAAAGGGGCCGACCACGTGTACATCATCATTCACGAGCGTCTATAGCCAATGATTAACAAAGAAATCACTCGAAAGAGCCAAAGATCATTATGGTTTGGAAATCGACCTTTCTCATTCGTCCCGATTCATTTATATGCTTCAAGTTCTGCTCGAGCAGCCATCGATTTCACTAATTTCTGTACACACTGTTGATCAGTCGTGTTTCTATCAAGCTATTCTCTTTCACGCTCTCTGCTAATCACTCAACTACGCGGCCTAGTGCCAGCATGAACTCCTATGTAATGGTGGGCGAAAGTTTACCGGTTATCGCGAGCTTATAGACCTGACGTTCAATGTAGAATCATGCTTTGGACGTGTACAACGACCCTTTAATGACCATGTTCTCTTCCATGGAATCGACCTCCACATTCTTTGATCCGTTCGGGCCCACTGTCTTTCCATGGGCGTCTGGTCCGAAGCTCCAGCCGACATGCGACGAGCCCATCCCAGCGCAACTTCAAACTTTTACACAGGCACAGTTAGACGCGCTTAAGTGCGACCTTGCAAGTCCTATTCCATCTCCGTGCCCTTCTTTCTTTGAGATCAAGGATGATGAGACAAAGTATGAGCCGTGTTACGATGAGTTTATGGACACAAAGTTGGCTGTGATCAAGGAAGTTGCGGAAAAGACAAAGACAAAGGTGTGTTCTTTCCTGTGGTGCGACGCAACCGTAGGTTAATCTACGTTTAGCATATTGAACCTGTCATCGACGAACTTGAACCTTTTATTGACGAGCTTTCAATGGCCTCCTCTTCAGCAGCTACATACCCTCTCACTACCCTGGATTCCATCTTTGACGATGTATATGTTTCGCCCGATACCTTCCTCGATGATCTCTGGGAGCAGATGAACAGTGGTTCCGATCACTTCCTTGCTTCCCCTTGTCCCTCGATTTTAACGACTTACTCAGCTTCAACGGCAAGCTCAGGTCCATTATCAACGCCAACACCACCTACTTCCACGTTCACTTTCTCCTGCCCGACTTCGGAGCCGGGCGTCTCAAACTCCTATTTTGACCTTTGGGCCAACGAAATGGATCTGAGTTCTGTTGATGATAATTACAAGGATGGCGATTACCAGCCGTACATGGCTCATTATGGGTTCCGTGATCTACAAAAGAAGCGTGTCAAGAAGCAAACAGTTAAATACCAACAGGCCCCAACTCAAGTAGACCTTTTCTCTGTGTCCTTGCCCGATAGTACTAAAAACAAGAGAAAAGCGCCAACAATGGTATGATTGACTTTATCTCCGACACTTACCTACCCTCATTCGTCTCCATAGTCACACGAAACGAAGCGTCAAAAGGTCGATCCCGAAGCTGTATGCCGCATCAAAGGATGTCGTCATATTTCCAAGACCCGCTTCGAGTGCTTTAAACACCGCGAGACCCATTTCCCTGGTCGCTTTCGCTGCCCACACCCCGACTGCCTCAAAGTCTTTGTTCGCAGTTCTTCCCTCGCTCGACATCTCAAGCGCCCGCGAAACGTAACATGTAGTTCGTACGCTGGTAGTCAATCGGAATGGGGTGTAGGTCTCATCAACTTTGCGCTGCGTCCTCCTGCATGGCTTGAGCCCGGCTTTCTTGATGATGTAACTGAATTATGAGCAGTTTGCATATGAGTCTGCCGCCTTACGCCGATCTGGACAATTTCTTCGTTAATATCGCCCTTGCATCATTCATTGACGAAATCGACAACTCGTCATAATACTATGACTACTGTATTGTATGTAGTACTTAATACTCGTTAGATCTTCCTTGGTCTATTCTTAAATTGCATTCATTGAGTGTATATGTGAGGTCTTTGTGCCTGTCCTATTTTTTTCAATTTTACGTCGGAGCATGGTTGAATAGAGAAATTTTGGGTAGCGCGGATGGAGTTTCAAGGGTATTTTTATACAAACAATCAGGCGACCGCGAAGTTCAAACGGATTATGGGCAAGGCACTAGTCAATATTAAACGCCTTAGAATTTGGAGATACGCTATCCTTTCCCACAGAACAAGCTCCCGCTAGTAATTTTCGCATCAATGTTCTTTGTCTCTTACTAGTACCAGGTGGCGACGACCGTAGTGATGAGGAGTTATAATTAGTCTCGACTTAACCTCCTGTCCGAAATCAGGGCTTGCACGTGACATGTGCAGGGTTTCCGTCCTCTGATCGTTAAATCTATTGTTTCAAGTTCTTTGTTCGTTTGACTTTTGCTGAACGCGATTTCTTGCATACATTCTTTTCAATCTGTCCTTGCTATCGAGATGCTGGCCGTCTCAAACTCTTGTTCTTCTTGCTCAACCTCGCTCTTCAGCTCTGGATTATCGTCTTCAAGTTCGCAAACCGATTTTTCACCGCCTCAATCGCCTACCTTAGATGACAAAAAGCCAGTTGACCATTTGAGGCACGGAACGACTTCAGGGACATGTGAAACGCCCCTCTCCATTATTGAAGCCACTCCTCGTCAGTCTTCGTGGAAACGAACAACTGACATATTTAATGTCAGCCACGACGTTGGTTATGAGTCTGAAAGAGAAGATCGCGATATTCCGATATCGTTTTTGACAAAGAAATC
>JABCKQ010017560.1:0-14466 GCA_018857305.1 Termitomyces sp. T159_Od127 | reverse complement strand
GAGAGGGGAGATTAGGCGAGCCAAAAGGGGAAAGAGTCAAGGTAAGAAAAGGGAAGGAGAAACAGATCAAGTCAAGACTTGAGGCGGGAGACAGAAGAGACAAGGGAACTTAGAGGCTGGCAGAGAGATAAAGAGTAAAGCAGAGTAGAATTGGAGTACAAGACAAATAGAGGTGACAAACAGAGCAGATATGAGACGAGTACGGTGAGAAATGAATCAGAGTAGAAATAGAGATTGGAATGCACAAAAATATGAGACAGAGATGAACACAACAAAACAATACAAGAGTTATGGTAATATCAAGACTAGAGTACTACTTACTACTCTATGACTTATATACGGTGTGGTAGGTAGGCCCCAGGGCTTAGGCCCAGGTCCCAGCAGCGGGTCGTGGCACTGGGGCTTAAGGTGAGACCCAGGGATCAAATGGGATGGTGGTGGAGGTTGAGACATGTCACGCAGCGTGGAGGTCTTGCACTGGGAACGCAGAGACATGCAGCAGCGAGGTGGGGGAGGAGAGGAGCAGGAGTGGTGTGTGGTATGTGGAGATCAGGTTTGAGGTGATGCGTGATCATGATGTGTGATGGAGGTCTTGGCATGGGCTGGGGGAGCGTCGAGTGTTGCTGGTGCTGGCACTAATGTAGTGGTCATGGGCGGTGTGATAGCCAGGGCTGGTGCTGATGTAGTGGTCATGGCAGTGATGGCCAAGGGGATGCCAGGGATGGCAGTGGCTGGTGGCGGTGAGGGGCGGTGATGGCTGGGGGTTGCCAAGGGGATTGGCTGGGTAGCACTCCAGGCCCAGGAGGAGTGTGGGGGTGGTTTTGGGAGGTTTAGAGTCTTGGAGCCGGGTCTAAGTCCCGGAGGTCAGTAGTGGTTGTAAAACTTTGGTTGGGTTGGTGATCCTCTATTTCCACTTCCCCATTATGGTCTCTGGGTATGACATTGAAGAGGTTGCTGTGTGGAAAGTTTACGCTGAAGGTGTACTTTGGGTGGGGTGCTATTGTGTGACTCATAATGGCCTACGCAATTGTGAGGATCTTGCGCTGTGGGACCTTATCAGGTTGGTGGGCAAGGAGTAGCATGGCATTATTGGTTGAGATACTGAGCGGGTTGGAGAGGTGTACACTAGGTTGACAACCAAGGTGTGTCTCTTAGAGGTATGGTCTTTGGCCGGGCTGGGGGGTTGAGGGCGTTTTGTGTTGTCATTCTCCCTGGGTTGACTTGGTTTGAAGAGGAAATTATAATTCTTGGAAAAGCGCTGCATTTGGCTCATACCCAATCCCGCTTCTGTGTTGATTTGGAGTGCTGGGAAGTCTATGTCATATATGTTTGAAATGGGCCCAGTATCACTAGAGCCCTCTTTGGCCTGAATGGTTTTGTTTTCTTTTGGTGTAGTCGGATGTTGACCTAGGACTTCCTCAGAGAGGTTGGTGTCTATGGCATCCATGGCTTTGGTAGGCTGGGGTGTGTTTGCTATGTCCATCTAGTGTTCTTGGTGGTGTTTGGTCATAGGATTTTTGTGTTTGGGTTTTGTTTTCTCATGTACTGTGGTAAGTTTTCCATTCAAGTGTCATTGACTGACAGCTGGAGTGGGCATGATCCATCCATTGTGGGCATTCATGGCCATGCCTGACATGCCCTCTTGTCTGGTGGGGAGGTTCTGGGGAGGTTCAGGTACTCGTATGAGTCTGTGCTTGGTGGCAACTTTGAGGATTCTTAGGTTGTTGAGTGTTGTTTGATACAACTTGGCTAGTTTTGTAGGATTTGCAAGGGTTTCAGTGCATTGTTATTATATAGCATCATGTGTCCCTTGTGAGCAGCAGCCTTAGTGGTTGGCTACTTGGCTCTCTTGACCTGCAATGAGCTTGGTGGTGGTGGTGGTGGTGGTGGTAGGGGGCATTGATAGCACCTTTTAGTGCTTCAGACACCTTTTGGTGTGTCTCCTGTTTAGGAGCCGCAGGGCAGTTTTTACCTGCCTGCAAAAATTTTGTTTAAAAGGTACCACATGATGGTTACTGATCAAGAGGCCCCTGTTTATAATCAAGTTCTACATGC
Source organism: Termitomyces sp. T159_Od127 (assembly GCA_018857305.1). Taxonomy (NCBI): domain Eukaryota; kingdom Fungi; phylum Basidiomycota; class Agaricomycetes; order Agaricales; family Lyophyllaceae; genus Termitomyces; species Termitomyces sp. T159_Od127. The sequence goes on along the minus strand of JABCKQ010017560.1, from coordinate 12,411 downwards.
ATAGAAGACAACAGAGGCCCTAAATTCTCTGCACATTTCAAGTAGAAAGGCTGGAGGCTATCTCCTGTAAGACCGAACTTACAAACTCAGAACAAAAATAATGATAAGCCTCAGAGTTTGTGTCAAGTGATGAGGAGACAACCATATTCTGTACCTAGCAAAACAGAACAAAAACAACAATACTATGTGGTTATCATGAATAAGGATTACTTAAATTAGTAAAGGAAAAAAAGGAGGTCCTTACAGCCTCAAAGCTTGTGGTCAAGTGACGAGGAAACAACTGAGAGTAGGGACATGTGAATAAGTAAAAAAGGCTCACATGGGTGAGTTAAACCCAATGGAAAAAGCTACTGGTGGCAAAACATGGCAAAAGAGAAAATATATGCTATAAATCAAATGTAGAGTGCCTCCTTTGCATCGAGTTCCAATCCTGGGAGCCACTCATGTTCAGAACCATAACCTACAGACCTGACCAGTGACTACTATTGCCAATCCCAGCCCCTTCACCAGGCCTCTACAATTCTCTACACAAATGTTCCTCCTGGCCTGTATCAGGGGTGAAAGCCAAGCCAGGTTCATGTTTCTTGTCTGGAATAAGCTTGCGGAATGGTTTCATGGTATGATATTGACAGTAAGCTTCACCTGACTGAGGCCAAAAAACTGTAACATTGGTAGATTTGGGATGAAGCGCAGCAATTGTAAATGGCCTGTTATACCTTGGCATCAGCTTTGCCACACACTTTTTTGTGTCACCACTAATCCTCCATGCACACCAGCACACAGTCAATAATAGCAAAGTTGAGATCTGACACATGCACTTTGTTTGCTTGAGTTGCCTGCTGTAACTTGTCCATCTATCACAGCATAGTGTATTGACATAGTTAGAAACAAATGTTTGCTCTGACTGAGCATCAGAGGGCAAGGCATGTCAAGATGCAACATGTTACCTTGCAGAAGGCAGCTGATAAGCTGCAATGGCCAAACAATCCTCCTCATGAGAATGAGAAGGAGTGCTTGGTGATGTATGTTGATGTCAATGGACATCTGGCATGGACATTGTGCGACTCTGAGAGTACCACTATGGGCATTGATGTAGAATAGGATTTTTCTAATCTGATTGATAAGATTATATGATTAGATTAAGATAAATCTATTTGCTTAAGTGCGTTGGACTGTGTTATACACCCACACACTTTTAGTCAAGTGAAATAAAGTAGTTTTATTTGATGGAAAATAGTGGTTTTTGCTCACACAATTTGGAGGCAGATAAACCAAATTTGATGCCAAAGTCAAGCCTGAGCTCCTGAGCCTAAGATGTCTGTGCGCTGGGGACTCCATGCCATGGCAAGCTGCTTGTCTGTCCGACATCCTGAAATATTCCCTCTTTTATAGGCTCTGGTGGCATGCATGGACCAGGTGCATTCCACATGATTCTGCTACCTTGTGCATGTACCTGGGGTGCCATTGCCACCTTGGCATTGTTCAGACCCTCCTAGAAGAATGGTTTAGCCTTTTCCCAGCTATAACTATTCCTCTGGCCCTGTCCTGGCTATCCAGTCCTTCCCTTATCTATCCCTTCCTCTCCATGGGTTGTGCACGTGGTATCAAGGCAGATGGAGTTGTGGGCAGGTGCAGATAGTATCAGGGGACTTCCATTTGACTTCAATTTTTGGGCACATCCTACGCCACTCTCCGGGACCCCTGAGGCTTGCCCTAGACCTCTGAAACTCATTCTAGACCTCCAGAGATCTCTGGAGGTCATTTCCTTTTTAGAGAATCCCCGGAACTTCACGTCCTCCCTGTTCAAACATTATCTGAGGTTAAGGTTAGCTCTGATTATCTGTACATTTGTTCCCACACCTCCGCTGCCTGCTGATGTGCCGCACCAAGCAGTAAGAAATCCTTAGACTTGTTCTCTTTGGATTTCCCTCTGCTAGGTGATTAGTTACCATTGTATCATTGATTACCATGTCTAATATAACTTTGAATTTCCCTCTGCTAGTTGTGTAATTGAGCCGCAACTCCTGGAGGTCGCCCTTACAGATAGTTGGTAGTAGTGATAGTATGAGAACAGAGCTACTTGGGTCACAACAGATGCTTCATTGTTGGATCACTGATCTGTGATGGTGGGCATCACTGAGCACAGCCACCCATCTGGCCAACTCCAAGGTTGTGATGTGATCATAGAGATCTTGATGTGATCATGGATCACTGATCTATAATGGTGGCCATCACCAAGCACAGCAACCTGTCCAGAAAATGTTGAGATCATGATGGGGTGATGGATCTTTGATCTTATCACCTAGCAGTTGCCCATGTCATCAGGCTTGACTTTTGATGTTGCCATCGTCTTCCTGTCACTAGGTTACTCCTGCCATTGGTGTGGGCTCACTGACTTTGCTTTTTATGAGGTATGTTTTTACACTTATAGTTTTCAGTGTTCAGAGGCTTACAGTTTTCAGCTCTCTTTGTTTATTTTTACTTGTTACCATTGTATCACCTCCCCCACACCAGCTACTGACTGTCCCCAGTCAGCCTGACACTTTGGTATGTTTTGCTGTTTTTCCACATCTTGTCCTCATTTGACTGTCACTTCGCTCTTCAACCACCAGCCCTTTTCTGTTCTATTCTACCCCATACTGCTGCAATTCCATCATTATGACCTCATTGTTCTTGTAGTCCAGTGCATCACATTTTCCATTTTTTCATTCTTGGAAAGACTCAAGGAAAATTTTTTTCTTTTAGTTTGTATTTTTCCTAAAATAAATAAAATTTTTTCTTTTGTTCTTTGATCGTTCAAGCATTTGTAAGCTCTTTTATAAGGTTACTTCCTTGGTTGTTTGTCTCTCTGCGCCCCTTTTTCCTATGGCCCCTCCTATTGCTCCCACTGCTCCTTGCAAAATGGCCAGCAGTTGAGCCATGTGTGCTGTCCCTTAGGTTGTCATCTGGACTTTTCTGCCTCCCAAACCGTCAGCCTTGCTCCAGACTTTTATAGTCTGCTGAAACGTGCTATGAAGCGTGATGTGAACCACACTATCCTTGGTGGTTTGCTGATCAGACTGATTTTGGTTGCATCATGGACCAGAAAGGTTTACTGAAGAAGCTGTCTGCTACGGTGCAGCTTCTCAATTGTGCAGCTACTGATGATTTGTCTGATGTGAAGGCTTTCTTTACATTTGTGGATGCTATCATTGCTATTGATAGTAATTGTTGCAGGTATGTTGCCAAGAGGAAGAGGTGTGTATGTATTCTCTTACTCTTTATTATTATTTTTGAATAACTTTTTGTATCCCTTAGCACCGTTGATGTGCAGATAAAGATGTCAATATGCTGGGTGTGTCTTTCCCCCTGAAACTCCAAGCGGAAGGCTAATGTAAGTCTTTTAGCTTTCAAACTTGATTTAATTGCTCATTGTATGGACATGTTGTCCCTTTTGCTTTCTCAATCCCAGACTGAGCCCAACGCTAAGCCTCATGCCAAGTACCTAAGATTACACCAGCATTTGGTGCATCTTTTATTCTGTTTTTTTGACATGTTCTTATCTCATTTTGCTGACTACCCTTCTTCTGACTTTTCCAGCCCCACACAAGCCTAGTAGCGACTCAGCACTGGCCCTGCTGGCCCAGGTCAACATTGCACTGGAGGCGGTACAGCTGGCTGAGAGCAGCAATCAGGTCCTGTGTACCCATGTACCGAGCTTCGAAAACAGTGTGACATGGTTGACCAGGCGACAGAACACCAGCTTTATCTCCTTGATATCTTGCTTCAGACCTTCCACATAATCTCAGAGTGGTGTGCACAACTTGACAAAGCCTTGGAACTGTCCAAAGTAGACCACACTGGTTCTTTGCTCAGGTTAATACATGTTCATGAGTTTACAGAGCCATTGATGCTCCAGTTGGAAACTGTAGGGAGTCACGCTGTTGTACAACTTGGTGTGGAAGTGAAGATCAAAATGTTGGGACAGCTGACAAAGGAATATGTACATTTACATGTTATTTTTAAATGACTGCATGAAGTGAGCTTATACCTCAAATGGAAAAGTGCAAGTTATGCACATCAAGTGTAGATTGCTTAGGGCATACACTACAATTCTGATAAACTCAATTGCATTCAAGAATGGCAAACACCACATAATTATAACAATATCCAACATTTTGTTGGGCTATTTAAGTATATTGGTGATGTCTTACCATATGTAACTGCATATACTGGCCCTCTCATGGCCATCCTAGAACAGGTCTCCATTTCATTGGTGACTGCTACTGCTTTGAGATGATTAACAAATCTGTGTGAAGACACCAATTATTTGCCCAATTGGCCCATGTCTCAATGAGCCTATTTGGCTCATTTGCAACACCTCAAATATGAGTATAGAGGCCATGTTTGGCCAGGGAAAAACTTGGCAACCTGCAGACCTGCAGGATTTATGTCATGCAAGTTCACAACTAGTTCCAGGCAGTGTTTTCTGTAGTGAGGTCAAACAGGGAGTGGGCATGATGGGAGAAGTCTTGGATGAACCTTCAGTAGAAGTTGGTGAAGCCAAGGAAGGCCTGCACCTCCTTCTTGTCCTTGGACTCTGGCCACTCTGCCATACCTGCTACCTTCACCAGATCCATCTTAGCTGCTCTGTGCAAGATGATCAGCCTAAAATACTCAATCTGGGTCTGCTCAAACTTGCACTTCTCTGGCTTGAGATAGAGCTGGTGCTGGCAGAGGCATTCCAAGACAACACGTGTGATCTGGCAGTGCTCCTCCAGCATTTTGGCATAGATGAGGATGTTGTTAAAATATATGCACACCATGCCTTCAGCAATGAGGTCTTGAAAGATGCCATTCATCATTGTCTGGAAAGTGGCAGGGATATTGATGAGTCTGAAAAACATAACAGGAGGTTCAAACAGTCCACAGTTGGTCCAGAAGGCAGCCTTCCACTCCTCTCCCTCATGAATGCACACATTGTTGTAACTCTACCAGACATCCAATTTTTTGAAGTACCATGCCCCCTGGAAATTATTGATGAGTTCTGAGATGAGGGGGAAAGGATAGCAACTCTTCACTGTCATGGCATTAAGGACCTGGTAGCTTTGAACCAGTTAGAGAGAGCCATCCTTCTTTTTAATAAAGAAGACCTGTGTCAAAAGAACTACTTACACATTTCTTGGAGTAGGCTTGTGGACCAGTGGTTAAGGAGCCCATGGTATGCCTGGTGCCCCTCACAAGGGTGGAGGTTAAAATCCCACAACAAGCCTTCCATATTTGTGTTGCACATTCTTTTTTTTTGAAAGTGGATTTTTTAAATTCTTTGTTTCTTTATTTTCCTTGATCACCATGGATTAATTGACACTGTCACAATGCCCTAGCAACCAACATCATTTGATGGCTATGGCATTTTTGTGATTTATACTTACTTTTTGACATTTTTGACACAACAGACAGCTTGACTGGTGCCACCAAATGTTGTCAATGACTGATTTGATGTTTTTCTGTATAAAAGATTGTCAGCTAGTGTTTGCTCACTAATTTCACTGTTTTGGTGACCAAGGCTTGCCAATGGTGAACTTGTTTATTATATACTATATAAACTGTACTTACTTACTGTGAATAAACAAGTTACTGTCCACCCCATCTCTTACGCCTTGGGCTTCAGAGCTCAATAAGCTTAGTCCTCTTATAACCCTTGCCAAGGTGCTATTTAAGTGTTTTGTCTCACTAATGGAAGTGCGCCAGTGTTGAGTGTAACCTATGCACCTAGCACTCATGGCAGGCCTCTAGCACTTGGCATCTATGCTGAGCTCACTTGTTCATTTTCCTTTGCTACTACCTCTGCTAACTTTGTCTGCTGGGACCCTGCCCGGTTCCCTCACCTAGCAAGCCCAATGCTATTTTAACTGCCTAGTGACTGCCCAGCCCAACACCACTTGGCATATTTACAGGTGTCATTACTGAAGAAGCCATTGGTGACTCAAAAGGGCAGATGTGACCAGAGTCCAGGTTTCCCTGCAGGAAAGCATCAAGCTCATCTTGTTTCTTAGGCACTAATGACTAAACCTTGCAGCTAGAGGGCTTGGAGTTCAGTATCAATTCAATGGCATGATCTCACTGCTTGCACACTGGGAGTGAGTCAAAGGAGGTCTGAGAGAACATGTTCTCAAAGCTGTGGAGATACTGAGGCACTGCATCTCAAAAGGCCTGGGGCAGAGAGTTGGTGGTAAATGCCTGGACCAACCACTGAGATGTGGTCTGGCTGGTCCAGATCTCCTTGATTGTGGTTGGTGCAGAATAGTTGCATAAATCTGGTCTCCAACTTCTATTGCCTCTTCTAGAGACTCTGGATTGTGGACACCATTGAACTCCCCTCTGTAAGGGCGACCTTCAGGAGCTGTAGCTCAATCACACAACTAGCAAAGGGAAAGCCAAAGTTATATTAGAAATTATAATCAACAATACAATGGTAATTAATCACCTAGCAGAGGGAAATCCAAAGAGAACAAGTCTAAGGATTCCTGCTGCTTGGTGTGGTGCATCAGCAGGCAGCAGATGCATGAGAACAACTGCACCACTCTCCTCCAGCACTGGTTCATCTGGTGGCAGGGCTCCAGCAGCAACCTTCATGGCCAACAGTTGTAGAAGAAGCTCCTTCTGCTCTGCAGTAGAGAAGTAGTGCACCTTGAGGCTCATCAGACAGTGTTGTGCAAAGTGCCCTGGCTTTTTGCATTGCTAGCACAGTAGTGGTGTGGAGTGATGCTGCTGGATGGCATCTATGTCCATGAGAATGCCTGGTGGTAGAGGTTGTGGTGTGGGATTGGCTGGAGCAGGGGCAGGCACTGAGTGCATAGGAGTGGAGTGTTGGAGACTCACCATTGTAGTGGGGTGGTGAGTGAGGTGCATTCAGCATAGCTCCTGCTGGATCTCCATGAGCTGCTACTGGCCTTGGGCCACCTTGTACCAGGAGGTGATCTGTCCATTGTTTGGGCAGCCTTCAGCAAGGTTGTCAATGTGCTCCATTAACACAGGGTGCAGGCCATCTCAGAACATGAGGCACAATTAAAGGCCATCTGAGTAGGCCGCTTGCTCAACTAATGCCTGGAAGGAATCAATGTATATGCCCAGTGTCCACTTTTCCTGCCTATACTGCTCCACAAACTTTGCAGACATCCTGGGATTTGTAAGACCCTTCAGCTCATCTCTCAGACTTACTTTTGGCCAAGCATGAAGAAGGACATCACCCAGTATGTCCGAGCTTACAAGTCATGCCTCTGGGCCAAGGTTCCCTGCCACTGCCCCTACGGTCTCCTCAAGCCCATCCCCATTGGTTGCAGCCCTTGGTCCTCTATCTTGATGGATCACATTGTCAAGCTCCCTGAGTCAGAGGGCTTTGATGCCATCCTTGTCATCATCTGCCACTTCACCAAGCAAGCCATCTTCATTCCTTGCTGCACCACTGACAATGCCCTGGAGTTTGCCAGACTCTTCCTTGAACACATCTTCTTCAAGCACAGACTCCCTTGTCTGGCTCAACTAGTGCAACTTGAAGACCTGGCAACCCTCAATCAAGCTCAATCACAAACAAATTGGCCCCTTCAAAGTCCTCTGGAAGGTCTCAGCTCACACCTACAAGCTCAGCCTACCTCTGGGACTCAAGAGCCTACACCCAGTCTTCCATGTTTGCCTCCTCAAAAAGTATGCTCTGGGCTCCTTACCTGGACAGCAACCCAGCCAACTGCTGCCCATCAAAGTTGAAGATGAATACCACTATGAAGTTGACCGTATCCTTGACTCCTAACTCATCCATGGCTGCCCCCACTACCTGGTCTGCTGGAAAGGTTATGGACCTGAGGACAACAGTTGGAAACCCTGGAAGAATCTTGCCAGCACCCCTGCCAGGCTCCGAAACTTACACTGGCAGTACCCCAACAAGCCCCAAGACCCCTGGGACTAGCACTCACAAACGGCATTAGTGGGCATAACCTCCACCTCTGGTTTCATTAGGGATTCAACTCCCACCAAGACCCCTACATGTTTCTTTGTATATTCAAACTTCTTAATTCTCACAATTCTCAAAAGAAAGCTGCACATGACAAGAAAACTTTATATAAGAACAACTACAAGTACAAAATAATACAACAAAAGGTTCAAAAGATGAAGACCAGGGCAGCACAGGAGCTTGATGGTTAATTAACCCCCTCATCCTTGTCGCTCCAAGTCACCCCACTACCCCTAACCTCCAGCCCTTTGATCACCATTGCCATCTCCAGTTGCACTGCCAGATTTGCCACATGGTCCTCTTGCAGCAGAAGTGGCTCTCCTGCATTGGTCACCACCTCCATCCAGGATTCTGGAGCAATGGTGTTCAACTAGTGGTGACCCACCAGTAGCAGGTCCAGTTGGGCTACCCTGTGATCCACCTCTAGAGAGAGATCAAAGGGCATCCGCTGTCATGACCCACTACCAACTGTCAGTATTTAGCCCTGGCCTCAGGACTCCAACTCACTGAACCAGCCTCCACAATGTCCTGGGCCTGGACCACTACCTAACCAGCCACCTTGGCAGCCCCCAGCCATCACTGCCTGTCACTGCCACCAGCCACCGCCACTCCTGTCACCCCTTGGCCATCACCGCCCACAGCTGCCACATCAGTACCAGCGCTGGCAACCCCTAGCACTCCCCCCAGCCCATATCAAAGCCTCCCTCAGCTACCACCAAGATGCCCATCATGCATTGCAACCATGCATCACTGCTGGTCTGACCTCCACACACCATGCCCCACTCCTGCTCACCTCCTCACCTTGCCGCCATTCCATGCCTCCATGCTCCCAAAGCAAGGCCTTCCTTTGAAGAGCTTCCTTTGCACTACATGACATGCATTGACCATCACTGCTGCCTTGCACAGTCCTCAGGCTTCATCTCAAGCCCTGGTGCTGCAACTTGTCACCAAGGCCTGGACCTGAGCCCTGGGGCCTACGTACCATCCAGTATAGAAGCTGTAGAGTAGCATCTAGTTCTCTAGTCTTGATATTGCAATACTTTGTCTCTAGTTTCATATTTCGTTTCTGTTGCTTAGTCTTGCATGCCCAGGTTTTCCATTTTTGACTTGATTCTTTTTGTTTTGTACTTGTCTTGTATTTTCTTGTCTCTCTTGTCTCTACTCATCCTGTACTTCTCAATCTAAACTCTGCTTCTCCTCTTTCTCTTTGTCTCAAGTCTTCAAGTCTCTTGCTTTCTCCTCTCTTCTCTCTTCTCTTTCCTTAGTCTTGACTCTTTCTCCTTTCGACTTGGTTAGGTCTCTGTGCCCCTGTCTCTGATCCTGGGACTTGCTAAGTCCCATTGCTCACCCTGGCTATCTCTTCTCCAGCTCCAAGACTCACTCATACACTGGTGCTTGTCTTCTACTCCACCCACACACCCCTAGGATTTGTGCCCACCCCTAGGATTTGTGCCCACCCCAGTGCTTGTCTTCCAACCCCCCTCCTCATCTCCAGCACTTGCACTCTTGCCCCGGCATGACCGGCAATCTCTTGCCCAACCACCACTCACATCCCTGGTCTCACTCCTGGTCTCATATGCTCTGCGCTCTTGACAGTACCACTGCATTTGTGGACATTGTGCATGCCACATAAGGATTTACCCAGTGGACTAAGCCCCCATGGTCAGCGGAACCTGACATCTGCCCCAGCCCTCCTCAATTGACATGGAGGCTGCTGATGCCGCATCAAGGAGAACTCAATGCTCCTGGACCCAGCCTGCAGCCCCAGGTTAGATGCAAAGAAGGAGCTATAAAACCACTCACACAGAATACCCTCTCGACCAGTTGCTGCCTCCATTAGCATTCTGTAGCTGGTGGCTACAGCTAGAACAATCTTGCGTACTTCATGCAGTAACAGAATCAGACCAAATATCAGATTTGACTAGGTACATTATGAATACAAGATGCTGCCTTACATAATTTATGAACGTGCATCAAAGGCGCATGTCAGTGTCCAAATAGACTACAATATGTGCTATAAGCGCAAATGATATGATACAAGTAACCACACAGGTTACACACCCCCTCTTTAGACTGTTGTACGGTCTACACTCAGTACTCAATCCCAGTGTTATACAGCGTTCTGTGCATCACAACTGTGATTGTAGTTGTACTTGACTGTTTATATCTGTGTTGCCATGACAGCAACAGGTGTTGAGTCAAGCAACAATGTCAACAACAACTTCATTGTGTGGTTCTGCAAGGACACATTGCACTTCCATGCAAACTCCTGGAGTTTGGTAAGCAACATGTATGCAACAACATGGTCACAACGTGGTATGTGGGGGTTCATGTAATACTTATGAAGCTATTCCAACTCAAACAGTGTGCTGGGAAATCCACGATATGTCAGGTTCCGCTGACCATGGAGGCTCAGTCCACTGGGTGAGTACCTTATGTGGTGATCACTGTGTCTACAGATGCAGAGTACCAGTAGAGGCGCAAGGCATAGGAGACCAAAGCAGGGTGGGAGAAGTGAGTAGGGGTTGCTGGTAATGCCAGGATAGAGGAGGAGTACCAGAGAAGAGTGGAGAATGAGTGCCAGAGGTAGGCGCGAGTCCCAGGAAGACAGAAGAATGGAATGAGTGAGTGCTGGTGCACAAGCAAGTCCCAGGGATCAATGAACTGATGGTGATGAGCATGGGGACTTAGTGAGTCCTGGAGATGGAAGTGGAAAGAGCAGAGACTAAGCGAGCCAAAAGGGGAAAGAGTCAAGATAAGATAAGGGAAGGGGAAACAGAACAAGTCGAGACTAGAGGCCAGAGACAGAAGAGACAAGGGAACTTAGGGAGTGGCAGAGAGATGAAGAGTAAAGCAGGTGGAATTAGAGTATGAGATGAATAGAGGTGATGAATAGGAGCAGATATGAAATGAGTATGATAAAAAATGAAGCAGAGTAGAAGATAGAGACCGGAACACGTGAGAATACAAGACAGAGATGAAACACAATGAAACAATACAAGAGCTATAGTAATATCAAGACTAGAGTACTACTTACTACTCTATGACTTATATACTGTGCAGTAGGTAGGCTCCAGGGCTCAGGCCTGAGTCCCAGTGCCAGGACTTGGGGTGAGACCCAGAGATTGCGCAGGGTAGCAGAGGGGGTTGAGACATGTCATGCAGCACAGAGGTCTTGTATTGGGAGCACAGAGACATGCAGGGGCAAGGCTACGGTGAGGAAGGAAGCAGGAGCAGGAGCAAGGCATGCAGAGATTGGGTCGGCGGTGATGTGTGATTGTGATGTGTGACAGAGGTCTTGGCACAGGCCAGGGGAGCATTGGGTGTTGCCGGCGCTGGCGCTGATGTGGCGGCTGCAGTTGGAGAAGTGCCAGGGATAGCCAGAGTTGGCACTGATGTGGCGGTCATATGCAGTGATGGCCGGAGGAATGCCAGTGGTGGTGGTGGCTGGTGGCGGTGACGGGTAGTGATGGCTGAGGGTTGCCAAGAGGGTTGGCCAGGTAGTGCTCCAGGCCCAGGAGGGTCGTGGAGGTGGTTTTGGGGGGTTTGGAGTCCTGGGGCCAGGCCTAAGCCCCGGGGGTCTGTAGCGGTCATGACAGTGGCTGCATGATTGGCTTTGGTGCCAACAAACACTGTATTTGTCCAGTATGAGTAATAATGAGTTGAGCCACTCAACATTGAGCGGCCCCTAAATTTTCACCCCCAACCCATTGGAAATGCGGCTGGAGAAGTTGTTCTGCACTCAGTGTGCTAGAGTGGCTGCAGCCTTAGCCTTGTTTGCCTTTTTCTTGGCAATCTTCTTGTTCCATTGAATGTGCTTAAAGCGCTGTGCAGGCATTTTGCCCTCCTCTTCCTCCTTCTCCTCCTCAAACTGTAACTCTCCATAGTTGCTGTCATTGTCAACAGAGGGTGCTTCACAATGTTTGCCTTTTTTGGTAGCTGCAGTGGTCACAATCCCATTGTACTGTGCTGGTGTGTGTGGATCAGTGGGCACAACCACCACTGCTACCTGCTCTGGAGGGGCCAGAAATACTATGGCCTCCATAAATAACATCTGGGCAGCCTCTGCCCATTCTGGAATGTTTGCCAGAAAATCCATAATTTTCAGCTGTGATGCAGCAAGGAGTGGCTTTTGCCCTCAATGAGTTTTGGAGGGCCCTGGTGCCTCTGGAGCCTAACTCATGGCTGGAGGCCCATGCCTAGGCTGGCCTGCTGTTCCTTTCAATGGGGGTACTGCACCCTCTGCTTCTACAACCACCATCTCCTTGTCCATTGCTCTTTGCACCCCTGGTGCTTTTGGCGCTGTCAAGGCCACAGAAACCAGAGTGACAACTGTTGACTGTCAGGTTCCGCTGACCTCGGAGGCTCAGTCTACTGGGCGAATCCACCTTGCGGCTATCCACCGTGTACAAACACAGAGCACC
>JABCKQ010017559.1:0-18304 GCA_018857305.1 Termitomyces sp. T159_Od127 | reverse complement strand
GCTTGTTCTAGACCCCCAGAGATCTCCAGAGGTTGTTTCCTTTTTAGAAAAACCCCAGAACTTCCCACACTTCCTGTCCAAGCATTATCCAAGATTAAAGTTAACTCTGGTCACCTGTACAGTCATTTTCATTGTCAGGTTCTGCTGACCACAGGGGCTCAGTCTACTGGGCGAACACCTTACGTGATGATCACCGTGTACACAGATGCAGAGCACCGGGAGGAGCGCGAGGTGTAGGAGACCAAAGCGGGGCGGGGGCAGTATGTGGGGGAGTGCCGGTAGCGCCGGTGAGTGGGGCAAGTGCCGGGGAGGATGGAGGGCAAGTGCTGGGGGTTGGCGCAAGTCCCAGGGATACAAGAGGATGGGACGAGTGAGCACCGGTGAGCAAGCGAGTTCCGGGGATCAAGAAATAACAGGTGCAGGGACTTAGTGAGTTCCAGGGATGGAAACAGAACCGGGGAAGTTAGACAGCCGAAAGGGGAAAGGGTTGAGATAAGATAATAGAAGATGGAAATGATTAAGCTGAAGAGAGGAGTCGGAAACAGAGAACCAAGAGAACTTAGAGTAGAAAGGGAAAGGAGAACAATTAGAATAGATTGGGAGTACGAGGCAAGTAGAGACAAGACAGAGAGATGAAACGAGACGAGTACAACGAGAAAAGAAGCAAGTAAAAATAAAGAGACCAGGGCGTGCGAGAAAACAAAACAGAGACAAGAACAAGGCAAAACAATACGAGGCTATGGTAATATCAAGACTAGAGTACCTACTTACTACTCTACAACTTATATACTACACAGTATGTAGGGCCCAGGGCTCAGGCCTGGGTTCCAGCGGCAGGTCACGGCGCCAGAGCTTGGAGTGAGACCCGGGTGTTGACGGCCGGTGATGGCCGGTGATGGCCGGAGGAGTTGGCCAGGTAGCGGTCCGGGCCCGAGGCGGTCATGGGGGTGGTTTTGAGAGGGTTGGGGTCCCAGGGCCAGGACTGAGTCCCAGGGGTCAGTAGCGGGTCGTGACACTCATGCCTCTAACACCCACTGATGCACTGCACCAAGCAGCAAAGAATCCTTAGACTTGTTCCCTTTGAATTTCTCTCTGCTAAGTGATTAATTACTATTGTATCATTGATTATCATGCCTAATATAACTTCAGATTTCCCTCTGCTAGTTGTGTGATTGAGCCGCAACTCCTGGAGGTTGCCCTTACAGATTCAACTGGCTAGCACAACACAATCATGTGAGGACAAAGTCACATGGGAGCAAAATTTGAAGACAAATTTTGGTAGGTAAATGGGTAGTCAAGGCTTGTCTACTTTGTAGACCTTGGTAAAATTTGGACAAGAAAAATTGTATTGTACAACCACATCACAAAAAAGTTCATTATAAAATAAAGTGTGGCAGTCATTGTATTAAGTAATGATGATACTAAATATGTGAGATGAAATGTTACACTGATGGATAATAATAATGTTTCACCACAATGAACAAGCTATATTACATGATGATTTAGTTTAGAATTGGAAGAAACAAGGCAAATCAGAAGATGTTTATTGAGTTTGGATCAGAAATTCTGATAGTATTGATAGATTTACAACTAGCATTAGTAGACTATGTAGTTTTTACCTCTATTTTGCTAGATCATCTGCATGATCTTTACTCTCAAAAAATCAGAAGTGTTTGTTTTGTCTTTGAAACATAGTAGTAGTGTCCTGAATTTGTAAGTGGAAGCTCTTTACTGAAAGAACAAGGTTTAACATCTGTGGAACTCCTTCAACAGAGCCAGTGATGCAAGCAACAAGTGAGAGTCAAGTGGGTACAGAGACAGGCAAGAGTGGGGCAAGGAGCAGGTAAAGCAAACATAGGGTCAGACATTGCTAGAAAAGCTTGTGATCAATTTGATGGATAGAGCAAGAGAATACTGCTCTTGTTCAGCTTGAGGATATTCTATCCCACTGACTGCCTTTATATACTGCCCCTGGAATCATTCTGAACCCCTTTTAACCCAGCACTGGAGGTCCCCAGCACTCTTCAGCATCTTTGTGTAGCCCCACAGCATCTGTAGATCCTCATTGAGTCCACATATGTAAAGCCTTACTCAGGATAGGAGCTTTTGAGGTCAGTGGAACCTGACAGAAGTAGAAATCCACCCTTACCTAAATTACTTGCTAATAGTAGGAAATATGTAGGCAAAGCTTGAAATGCAAGTGCAATACTTTCTAAGAGCAGCTCATATTTAGATATAACCTACACTTAGGCAATATATGGAAAAATAAACTAATATACATGAGTGTCACAACCTACTGACTACCTCCAGTTACCCAGCCCTAGTCTCAGGACTTCCACCTCCCCAAACCAGCCCTACAACATCCCAGCCCAGACTGCTACACAACCAACCAAACCCAGCAGCCTTTGGCCATTACCACTGATCACCACTCATCACCACCACCAGGCACTGCCACTCTCAGCCCTCAGTCATCACCGCTTGCAGCCGCCACACCAGTGCTGATCCCAGCTATCTCCAGCGCTAACTTCAGCTATCCTCAGCACTTCTCCAGCCACAGCCACCACATCAGCGCTGGCCCTGGCAAACCCTGGCACTCTCCCTGGCCCATGCCAAGGCCTTTCCTAGCTCCTACCAAAACACCCATCACACATCACAGCCATGCATCACCTCCAGTCTGACCTTGACATGCCATGCCCCATCCCCGCTTGCCTCCTTGCCTCATCAACATTTCATGGCCTCTTGTGCTCCCAAAGCAAGGCCCTTCCTTTGGGAGCTTCCTTTGCACTGCATGACCCACTTTAACAACCGCCACTGCTTTGCATGATCCCTGGGCTTCATCATGAGCCCTGGCATTGCGACTCGTCACTGAGGCCTGGACCAGTACCCTGGAGCCTATCTACTGTCCACTGTATTTAAGTTGTAGAGTAGTATCTAGTACTCTAGTCTTGATATTGCTTGTTTTGTTTGTTTGGCTTCATGTTTTGGTCTTGTTTCTCTTGTGTTCCGGTTTCTTATTTTGGACTCTATCTCAGTTTTGTCTTGTTTTGTACTTGTCTTGTATTATCTCATACTTCTTGTCTCTACTCATCTTGTACTTCTCCCAATCTATTCTCTGCTTTTCTCTTTCTCCACCTCAAGTCTCTGAGTTCTCTGTTTCTCTCTCTCTCTTCTTGTTCCCAGTCTTTGTCTTGTTCCATTCTCCTTCCATCTCTTGTCTTGACTCTTTCCTTTTTTGGCTTGGTTAATTCTCCACACCCTTATCTCTGATCCTGGGACATGCTAAGTCCTCTCTGCTCACCTGGTCTCTCAATCTCCAGCCTCAAGACTCACTCTCACCCTGGCACTTGTCTTCCAACCCTCCCCCACACCCCTAACACTTGCATCCTTGCCCTGGCATGACCAACGCTCCCCACTCACTGCTGCTTGTATCTCTAGTCCTGCCCCTGGTCTCACACACCCTGCACTCTCAACAGTACCGTTGTGTTCATAGACACCATGTGTGCCACATAAGGATTCATCCAGTGGTCTGAGCCTCCATGGTCAGCAAAACCTGACAATGAGCATCATGAGATTTTCTGTGTTTTGTTAGAACTAGTACATGTAGAGTAGTAGTATCTGACATACCCTCAGTCAGTGTAAACATAATTGAGGGTACTCATGTCTGTATGTGCTTGGTTATAATCAATCTATGGACAAAGCAGTCATGGCTGTGGCCCTTGACAATGACTCAAGGTATTACTGCATTACATTGTCACAATATGTTGTGCCTGTCATGATACCGCTCGTTATACATACTTACACGTGACCAATACCTACAATGTCGAACCTCGTAACTAGCCTTTCCTTAGTTTGATTCATTTCCGTTATCAGGTATGTACTGATAACACACTACTTAATATTGTCAATATAATTTCCGTTATCAGCTTTCGACGTATCGCATTGCGATTTACAGTCAGTGCCTAACAGTGCCAACATGCTTGGCTCAATTACCTTCTCCAACATGGTGATTTTTCAAGTTTTAAGTGCAATTTGATGCACTGGTAGACTATAGATATCTGTAATGTTACGCACAACTTTCAGTATAGTTTGATTCAACAAATTTAACTCAAAGAACTTGAATTACCATCCTACAATCCTTGATCCAAACCAATGTCAAAGAACAAGTACATTGTATGTAGTCATATCGGTCCTCAGTGGTACCGATAATGATACTCATACACCTTCCCTCTTGCTCTAGGAGCATGACCATCTTCACTGTCCGTCATCCATTCTGAGAGACTCCCAGCACTACTACTATCCGTATCGTCATCCGAGACAACGTCATAATCGCGTGCGCCCCGAAATAATCCTCCTTCTGGCTGGTCCACTGTACAATCTACTCGCCACTTTTTACTGAGGTTATGCATTCGATATTTAGCCTGCTGTAATTGTTCCCTGCTGACTCCCGGGACTGCAGCCCTGGCGAAACGTAATTTACCCTGTGGAACACGATTTTCTATGATACGAATGAATATCTCTAGATCTTGGGGTTCCACGGCACATTCAAGGCCTTCTACATAAGGAAGGTATTTTCCGGTCAAGATCGATTCCAGAAACGGCCGCTGAAGAACTAGTCCAGCTACGATGAAAAATCGCGCGTTCCTGCTCATCCCAAATGAAATGAGAGTTTGGATGGTTGTAAATGACCAATAAAGGAGATCTTGAGGCCCTGGGTCGAGCGCCGGAGGATCTTCGTCGTAGAAGTGACGGCGCCGACGCTGGAATTCAACAAGTGTACATTTGCTCTGCGCCAGCATCTGTGTAATCTCTTCTCCGGGGAAAATAATCGGCGGAGAAGATTTCATTTGTCTCTCAATTTGATTTACATGCAAACTAGTGAGGTTCGGCACCACGAGACACCGGAGTAAGAGTCCATCCTCCAGATCTAGACGGAGGGACCAGAGGTATGGAAGATACACCTGGAATACATTAAATGCGCGCGGGATGCGAGGGATATGCACTTCGGCTGATAACCCTCGTAAATTGGGGCATCTCCGCAAGATCATCAGAATCTCATCGATATACGTCTCTCTACCTCCCAAATCGAGAACAGAGAGTTCCTCCCATGGAATGGGCAAGCGCAACAGCAGCACAGAAGGGGGAATCCTGTTGGACAGGGTGACAGATCGCAATTTTTGGAGACAGCATTCTTCGTGGTACTCATGGGAAGGAATACCTTCCATGAACTGCAAGATGTTTGAGCCAGAAAAATAAAGTAGTGAAATGCATCGACAAAGGACCTCGTGCAAGGTATCGAGATCGAGCCAGTGCAAGGTTAAGGAAGTAAGAAATTTCCATGCAAATGACTGAGGATCTAACAAAGTATCCAAAAGGACCGGGTCATAGCGGCTGTTGTATAAGGCAAGATTCCTTAAGGTGGGGGTGTGAAACACGCCTCTGTTCGCAAATTGACCAGCTAGGCCCTCGTCAGTCTTCCAAACAGAAAAATTCATCTCAAGAGAGGCAATCCTCGAAAACTTAACCGCCTTGTAGTAAGAGTTGAAGAGGCCTGCCAAGGCTGTGAAAGGAACGAAATCCAGTCGGAGTTCGACTATGCATTTCGCATTGGGTACAATAATTCTCTGGACTGCCTCTGTACTATAAGCGTTGGAAGCACATGAGAGGGCGATGGATAGTTTCGTGCGATTACTGGACTTGATCAATTTTGCATGGTGATTGATAACTTGACTGGCTTCGTATGGCGTGAGACGCCTGCTAATCGCGACCTCATGCTTACGCCAGAGTTCTGGATTCGCAATGGCAACGGCCTGCCATTGTTTGTTAACGCTCAGCAGAGGCCAAGGCCACTGCGTCGCATTGGCAGGAAAGGAGATCGCATCGTTTGGAGAAACACTGTGAGAGAAGATGTTCTCGAGAACTTCAGGGGGAAGGCTAAAGCAGAACATTCTAGGGTCGATGAGTTGAGCAATGAACTATTATGCAATTCACTTACTTAGTAGGTCTTGCTGTCATGTTTTGTAAGGGTATGAAAAGATTCGACCTCTTATATAGACCATGAACATGGTACTAATGCAGCCTTAATTTAATGAAGAACAAAGAGAGAATTTTAGGGACAATAAACATCTCCAAAGGACTGGCTTACCAATGTGGCGCTGGTGATTGTTTTCTGGACTATGTTCTTTGAAGCTTATTAACGTTGTCATGGAAGGTCTGGGCAAGACCTTGATCATCAGTTGATTTGAAGGAGGACACTACAAACCCCTACGTGTTTGTTCGCGCAACAAATAAGGTAACTAGGGCTGAAATCACACCCAGAGGTAAATCATCGATACCTAAATCTGTCAAAGTCTTGTTCTTTAACAAAGAGCTACAAAGAAATATCACCGTTGACTCGCACTTGTAGTCGCAAGGTAATTACGACATGTAGTGTAGAACCCTACATAAAGTAGGTCGAAAATTGTTGAGATACTCTGAACTAAGCTCTACGTACGAGTATCCTGACGTGAAAAAGGTATTTATTCGTTTGCAAGTCTTTCCTTCTCCTTTTTACAGCTTAGCAATGGTGGTTTGAGGGGATCATTCTGTGAAGTGACGTATGTGACCATGAGCAACGAGCATGTCGTCCATTCCATGGCCGTTGAAAGCACGTATTCACTGATGACGAACGAGTCTTTAAGACCATCTAGTGCATAATTTCCCGGGTAGAAATAGTTGAATGGTGAATATACTCCGGATAGAATGCCATACACTCCGCGCACCATAAGGAATGGCCATGCCAAGAGTAGGATGAAACAGGTAGGGTGCATCCTTCCTCCTGGTTGCTCTCGGCGGTACTGCCACATGGTATACAGGACGCAAGGAACGAAAATCACGGTCAAGCTTAGGAATATGGATTGGCCGACTGTTCGCAAAATCATGGCCTTGTTGAGCCTTTCATTGAACATCTCCAAACTTTTTTGAGCACCAGCAAGTGATGAACCACCGGCTATGATGATAGCATTAGCTGCAATGAGCAACTGGTGCATAATTGCCATAAAATTTCGCTTAGGACGGGACAAGGAAAACGAATCCAGAAAACGGCGAAGAATCGGGGTATCCGGTGGAAGGCGCGGCTCAAGCCAACTGTCGTGCGCCGCTAGATTATGATAGTGCCAGCTGACGAGGAATCTGTATGCGCACAGAACCAGGGTGAAATAACCTTCAGTGTTCCTGTTCAGACAATCAGGCCAAGATCGCATGAGAACGAAAGTTTTGACGCACAATGTAAAGTATGCAACCAAGACGCCAATGTTGGAGTATCCAAGTAATCCGAATGCTAGTCCAGTTGACTGGGCCGCTAATCGAATTGTGACATGCAGCATGATGAGCGTGTAGCGTGAACGCAGTCTAAGGCGCCTTGTGGCATATCCAAGAATAAGGAGAGCAAACAGGATGGTATAAAGAATGAGAAAGACAATAGCAGCCTGAGTCTCGGTGTTCGAAGCCATGGTGAAGTCCAGCTCAGAATTGTTCGGTGATGGGTATTGTAGTTCCGAAGATATCAGTACCGGAAGTCGCACACCTCTCCACATGTTGATTAGCTGCGCATCTGTCTATTGTGTGCTGTCAGAACTTGGCGCCCGAGTTCGCAATGGAAGTTACAGACCGCACGTGCTGGCAGATGGTGATGGTTTTAGCGCGCTGCGCACTTTTTGCCACGTCGGGAAATGGTCTTTCCTTCCTCTTGGGTCTGAGTGTCTCTCTTAAAGCTCGATTGGACTGTGAAGTGGAAAATACCGGCAAGTTCAGTCGGAATAGACTCAAGTCAGATGAGCGCTGGGATTTCTGATTGTAGATTAGTAATTGCCAATCCTCGCCGAGTTCGGACTTCGAAATGTACGAGTCCATGATGATCGGCCCTTCGAAAAAGAGTCAATGCATATCATTATTCAGTCCATGACGGGGGCACAGCTGCACACTAGGCTTCTGCCCAAATCGTAAACCATGTCGTATTTACTCCAGTTTTTTACTATTCCTAGAGAACGGCAATATGTCACTGGTGGATGGAGACATGCCCGGTAGCAGAGTACTATCAGTCTGTTTGCTTGTCGTGGTTCGGGGGCGCTATTGGCGTCTTTGCACACGGAGAACACGATGGTCAATGGCTGTTAGTCCATATTATATATACCCAAAACTACCGGTGCTTGAAACCCATCAGTGTCACTCCATACCTGTGCCCACGGACTGAGTCAGTAGTCATTGGTAGTTCCACCAAGCACCCCGCCGCCAAGATGGCTGCTCCTTCCAATTCGGGCTCGTACAAAGACTGGAGTACAGATGATTACTGTTAGTTTTATCATATTATATCGACTTTAAGTACTTTCATAAGAAAATCATTTTCAGTCAGAGATGGCTGCAAAATCTGCTGCCTTGACCAAGTTTAACTGTCCGCAGATGTGCTTACATAATGTATTTTTCACGTTTTTAACACTTGTGAAAAATACCTTACACTGGCAGCTGGGGATGCCCACATTTCTCACAGCCAGCGAAAGATTTTTAACACAGCCCTAGAGTCGAGTCCCCTGTTTGGACCCTCATTCAAATGTAGAAGTACCCGTTTCCTCGTCAACATTGTCCTATGTCCGATGACAGGATTGTATCACTCAAGGCCCGAATGTCTATCCAAATGGAGGCCGTACGTATCTCTCAGCGAGTCAATCAGCCTGGGATTGTCACCAACCTCATACACGCTGGATCCTCGTGTTTTTGTGCCATTGTACTTCGTTCTTGTCATATATTATTGATGAAGTCAAGCGCTTCGAACATATGGGCTTGTATAAATGCCAGGACCACGATCATCGTCCTACACCCATCTCTTGTGAAACTCCCTACCGCACGCGATGCCTCCATCGGACGAGCCTGCTTTCCCGCCTCATGACAATGTTCGAGTCAATGGGTAGGCCTTCACTCCATCTCTGACTAAATGTCCTATCTCATGCACCTCATGCCATATAGCATTATGTTCAAGCTTGCGGACATCGAAGCAAAACTTATTGAACAAAGAAATTTGTTGCTTAGACTGATGGGCGACTTCGAAAACCTCAGGAAACGTTATGTGAGTCTTCTGCTGCCCTCGTGGACAAACAATCCTGCTTAAGAAAGCCCATAAGCCGGACGATAAGATTTCAGCTCACACGAAGGATTGTTTGGCAACGGTCAAGTTTGCTATTGATTCAACCCTGGCAAAGGCTGCCTCGATCGATACTCGGGCTGTCGTCAAGGGCTTACTCGAATGAGACTGAGAACATTCTCAGCGATAGTCTCCCCCAGCCTACTGCTAGACAATTGTGTTACCTATTTTAATATGTTTATCATGCACGGCACCATCATTACTTTGTTACACAAAATCTTTCACGTTATACTCCAGAGGGAACTTGAAGACGAAAATTAAACAGAACAAAATGCTAATAAACCTTCCTCTATGGGCCAAGTTCGACTCACAGAGCCTATATTCATAAGGCCTTGGGTGGTGGTAGTCCGCCTGTGGCCCATAGATATCGCCCGGTATTACCGGAGATGTAGTGGTTCGACCGCCGAGGAAAGATCTTCGGACGATGGCCGTAACACGCATATGTATCATGATACACAAGTCGTTCTCATTCATCTCGCTTATTAAGTTCCATTGGAAGGAGAAATCCAAATAAGAGTACCTGATAAGATACGAGCCCGGAGATGATGGACAATAATGCGAAGTATGTATATAGCCCAGGGTACGAAGTTCACGCATAAAGTATTGAGTCGGATAAACAAATCGATTGAAATAGTGGTTTCCTCGGTAGTACTTACTACAAATTACCCAGGCTAATACAGAGTAGTATCCGCATACTTCGGTGATTCAGCCTAGTGATCTCACTGGATAGAAGACTCAAATATGGGTGTGGCGCTGAGTAATTACATGCCAGTGAGAGTATTTGCGTCATGCCGCTGCTAAGGTGTTTCATGAGAGTATCTTCGATCACAGTTATCTGGCTTTTGAAGAAGAATAGGCCGCATTACGCGGTTACATCTCTGCAACGGGCCAGGGGCGAAATCAGGTTCTTACCGTTTCATTTCCACCCCTCTGTCATATTGACTAGGTCAGATTATATTCTTACAGAATAGTTATATGGTCAGTCTGTCCACTGACTTTCGCATGCTAAAAGCCATTGCCTCGTTCACAGGAACGGATCTAGAAGAAAACGCACGTCCCTCCTCCTACCGGTTGCCGGTTAAACACATGGTGCACACGCGTAATCCCCGAATATTCTCACCTCATACTGTCATATAAACTATATGTTACATCACCCACATGGAGATTCTGAAGTTTTGTGTACGATTTGAATCTCGGCGCCAAATCAGTGTTTCGAAGAAATATGGTAAAGATCTGCCATCAAGGTAGATGTCTCACCTCACAGTGGCACAAGGATATAACATGGTACCTGTTTTGACCGAAATGACGTGCCCAGTGCAGTGCATTTGCAGATTGACAAATACATATATATTTGTTCGTGATGCGTAGCTCAAGGTTAGTGATTGCACGTGGAGCGCTTTTTGCGAGATCAAAACATATGAAAGCGAGGTGATGGCGATTGGAACAGCTCGTTATACGGAATTGGTCTATACATACTTCCGTGGATAGATGCCTGATTTGACAAGTTTTATAGCTTGGTTGTATTGGTACAACATATGAAAAGACCCAGATTCTACTGTTGGGGAAGCTGATTGTTAGCAATGCTGCTGAGTACTTACCCCGAGAGTAGCCAACCTCGGTAAGATCAACAATGGTTGCTTTGAAGCTAGTCTGCTCCGTTATCCTCGTTGGATTCCCTATAGCGATGCGTGGGACGAATTGATCAATGTTCGGACTGTCAGTTTAGCTAGGACAGTTTACAAGAATTACGGAGAAAATTTGAGCGCTGTACATAAAACTTCAGGAGTATGACAGGTGGTTTTTCTGGACCGACGTACTATCGGAGGATTACAATAGCTGAAGTCAGGACAGAAACATCAAGCGCAGAGTGTTCGTCCATTTTGGTACGCAAACGAAAAGTTCAATCGCGAATGTGGTCGCGCGTGACCATGCAATCTTCGGTGCCAGCTCGATCGATTTAATTGCCTTGGTGTTCGCCCTCAACTTGCTCTTGTTCCCAAATTCCACAAGGCGACATGTACAGTAGATTGACAATACCGGAATGAAAGGGCCTTCATCAGGGGCGATGCGATTGATTCAGGATGGCCTGATGCGGCGAGGTTTACAAAAGATTTGAAGTTTAGGTACAAGATACAAGATTGATTGATGTTGCACAGGCGAACAGCCGCCCGTGCTGAAAGACCGACAACGGGTTACTTGCATGAGCTTTTGTCGCGGTCAATTTTGCCTATGGATACGTATCAATGGACGTAAGGATCGAAGCCAAGGCAAGCTGCTAGACAAGGAGACATGCCAAAGCAAGATTATTGTCAGAAGGACTGAAATGAACGCTCCGTGCGGAGGCAACCCGAAGATTGACACAAGGACATTTTTAGTCTATTGTGCTTGGTGTCGTGATCGATCCCATCATAGCGACATGCAAGCCGTTGTACAGATCGAAGATCCCAGACAAAATGGTTGGAACGTGCAAAATAAGATTGACTGGGACTCTCAGACCAAGGAAGATCTCTCCGTGCCTGAGATAGTTTGTGGGAAGGTAGCACAGTCCTCGCGTGGGAACCTTGAGCGAAGAATTGCAAACAATTACTTATCCAGGACAGGTCAAGAGTACAACCCCAGCCTGACATTGAAAGATGTTTCGTCTTTTGTCTTGTTGTCACTTTTACTATAGCGACCGAGTCGAAAAGTACCTCGAAGCCAGCTGCCCAGTGCACACGCAATGACAGATGCTGGTCATCGACTAGGCCTAATGGATACTGGCCATGGCTGTGAGTCTTGATCTCCATGGCAGTCGGCAGGTGCCCCGCCGGCAGTCATGGATTGTCCTGATGATGATCCCAGTTCAGACTCCGCCGCTATGTCAAAATTGTGTTTTTCCATCAAATCAGCTTGATAGCCTGGCTCGCGGCCGGCACCCCTTCGGCATACATGATAAGAGAAGTGAAGTGACAGACTTCCAAAGTCGACATCGTGAAGGGACTCAACGAACTATACGTGTTACGTGTATGAATGTCCAAAAGAAGAGAGAAAACGCGAGAAGTTCCAGAGCAATCAGAGGGTGCTGACTTGGGGGCCGCCGAATGCATGGGCATAGTAGTCATGGTTCTTAGAAGAGAAGAGTAAGAGGTAATTGTAGGACGGATGGCTATTATTCGCTGATTGAACAGACTGGGCGACAAGGGCGTGGACGAAGGTCGTTCGACAAAGGCCATTTTCAGTGATTCAAGCCGATTGTCCCTATGTTAGAGTTCTTAGACAGCAACTCCTGCTGTGTTAGGTACATACAAATTAAAAAACCAGGCAACCTGTCCCCGCGAAAGAAATATGAGCTCATTTGAATTATAGGAAAGTCCAACTTGATCTGAAAAAAGTTACAAAAGACTGTTTTATTCCGTGTTCGGGCAGAAAGGGTCAGGAACAGGTGACCGCCATCACCTTGACGACGTCGGGAACAAAGCGAACCTGATATAGCAGGTTGGGCAGGCGCGGCCTCGAGGCAGATGCGCCCTGTAAATCAGATAGGGGGGTTTGACTCTGGACTGCAGTATACAGGCCACAGCGTATGTTCTGAGCGTGGTTGGGCCACGATGGGGAGAGAGAATAGAGAAAAAGACAAAAGACGATGATCGGCAGAGAACCCTAACCCGAGTTGTGGCCCACGTCAAAGAAATCTTTATTTATTGCTGTCATACGGAAGGGGTTGTTCCTGCTTTCCTGCCACCTCTTTACAGACGGCGTTCGCGTAGCTTATAACGCTAGCGAACACCCTTATGACCATACACCATGGTGGCCACCGTTCATGCGCTAGGTGAGCGAGACGACGCGTCAAAGGTGCCTGCTGACACAGCGATCTAGCTCCTTCAGAGAACTGGGACGACGACTTTGAGTTCAACCCTCTCTCGAGGCTAAATAATCAAACGACAATGAACGACGCTATGATACACGACAAGGATGCCCATCGGATGTCCATTGCCAGCTCAGACTGGGATCACGACAGCGACGACCACCATAAAACGAAAACCAACATGATTCTCGAAGATAGAACAAACACGATGAATCTGTCCTCAGAATGGATCGAACCAGGCCCGTCAACGCCGCGTCGAACGAACAACGCAGAGAACTGGGACGATGACTTTGAGGACTCGCCTGTTCGCAAGACGTTTCCATCATCACCAGGTATAGACAAAGCCTCCCCACTGCGTCTACGCCGCAAACAGCCGCAGCAACCCCGGCCAGAAAGTTGGGACGACGAGTTCGAGGCAGAGGAAGCACAAGCATTGCACTCGGACGACGAGATGGGATACGTTGAGCGCGACGAGGAAGATCGTACTGTCACGGCCCGTCACCGCCGTTCGCCTGCACGTCTCTCAAGTCCACCGCCGCCTGTTCCAGCTATCCCCCTGCCTTTTCTTCTGCCTAGCGCGGCATCCGGACCGAGCCCGTTCCCCCGCTCCCCAACGTCGTCAGTCTTTTCGGTACCGACAGCCCGCCCACCCTCGGCATTTACCGTCACTTCCACGACACACTTGCGCCCGTCAGTCTCTCGGTCGTCCAGTGCATTTGACGCGCTCCCGCCGTCTCCACCAGTACACAGAGAGCGCGAACGCAGGAGACTGAGGAAGAAGAGCAGGCCCCAGGGAAATACAATTGAATTGGCTGACATACGAGGAGAAGTCAGTGGGTATGACCACCGAGAAGAAAGCGACGGAGATATTCGCCCGACTACGCCGCCGCCCGCCGCTCAAAGCGTGCCTGCGACTCCAAATAGCGGCGGCGGAGCAGGTGCACTACTCAGTCGTATCGGAAGCATGAAGAAGTGGGGTGTTAGGAGAAGGAAGGGGAGCACGGCTCCGAGCGAAACTGGTTAGTAAATTGCGCCACGTCCCGTGACCTTGCAGGTATTGAAATAACCACAGAAGGTCGTGATATTACGCCACGTTCTGTCCGTCCTCAAAGCCAAGCGTCCATTTCTTCCATCTCGTCCTCCGCTTCATCTCACGCACAACATCAGCATCAGGCAGATCCCCCGATTTCACCCCTTTCCAATTCAGGGAGACGATCATCCACCGCTGGACCCGGCTCGTCCTGGTTTTTTCGGTCTACTTCCAGCCCTTTTAGGCGGGGCAGCACGAGCGAAGTAAATCTACCTGTTCCACCTGTTCAACCGCAAACACCAACGAAAAACCGGCAGCCTGATGAGGCTACCCCGGCGAAGCTGGTTAAGCGGAAGAGCTTGGGCTTTGTGCAGCTTAAGCGGGGACTGAATGGAATCGGAGGACATGGAGATGGCCCGGATGAGAGAGGAAAGGAACGATCTAGGGAGAGGTCGGAGGCTGAGTATAACGGGCTGGGACTTGGACGTGCCATTGTGAATGGCAAAGAGAAAGAGCGCAGTGTGCCGCTGGGCGAAAAACATGCGGTCGAAGAAAGGGAAGGATCGCGTTCGTTTATGGGCTCCGTCCGACGCCTCAGCCTTGCTGGTCGGCATAGACGCACCAAGAGCGGAGTGTCTTTGCAAAACGTCGTGGGACTCCTGGACATCGTTGGCTTTGGTAACGGGCTCAGGGACGAGAATATCACTCCTACACCAGAGAACGTCGCTGTGCGCAAGGAGACAAAGGCAGCTCCCGTCACGCCTTCGAAAACCCCAACTCCGAAACCTCCATCGGGGAAGCTGTTGCTCCCACCCATCGAACTCCAACCGCCTTCGCCACCCCATGTGCGACCTGCAGCTCCAGGACCTGACAATGCCAGACCTCGTATCACAGAACCTCTGTTTTCTCCAAGTGCCACCCTTCCTACAGTCTCTAGTAATGCATCGCTGTCGTCACCAACACCAACACCAACACCATCGACCTCGACCTCGATGTCGCCTTCGCGAAGATATCTTCCACCAATTGGTTCGCCCCAGTCTGCTTCTTTGGGTCGGTCGAGCATTGGTCCCGAGGTTGTGATAGCGAATGCAGGGTTGCGGAGGAGCTCCTTGGGAGATTTGAAGATCCCTGAGAGGATTAGTCAAGCGCAAGTAGGTTTGAGGAAGGATATGGAACGAGTGAGGGAGTTTGCTGCTGGTGTTGAAAGTGAGTGTCCTCTTCTTCACCTTGTCAGAAAGGATGATGTTGACCTTGTCTGTTTGTCTCACAGAACTCAAGGCGCTGCAAGCTACATATGAAAAATTGGTGACACAAGTACAAAACCTCCTTGATCAATCACACCACCAACAGCAGCAGCAGCAACTTGCGAGGCAACAGCAGCTCGCGAGACAACAACAATCCGAAAAGCAGGTTGCACGGCCTCCCACACGCCCTTCAACGCCTAGCTTCTTCGCCAACCTCCCCCGTCCACTATCGCGCAACCGATCCCTCTCACGCAACCGATCCCGGTCTACCACGAAACCCCCACCTCCATCCCCGAGTAGCATCTCCCTCGCACAGAGTCTCACGCCAATCTCCCCTCACGCATCCCCCTCCGCTCCCGTTCCCGCAATAAACGCATACAAGCAGCTCGCCTCGGCGTACTACACCATCCGCTCCAAATACCGCATATCATGGGAATGCGCCGAGCTCCTCATTGAGCTTGGATCGGGTAACAACACTTCTGATCGCGGTCCAACATCCAGCGTATCGGTGCCTGTTATGCCTCTGTCTTCGACGAACAAAACAGGGCGCGAGCGTGCGATCACGCTTAATGGTGAGGACGCGAAGCTCACGACGCCGGCACCTGGACAGTGTCCGCCGCCGCCGTCGGTGTCATCGCCTGGGATTGGGAGAGCGGGATGGCGCGCTTCGACAGGGAAGCATGATCTCAGCCAGCGGCAGTTGGTGTTGCTGAAGGAAATTTTGAGCGGGGGTGATGGAAATGGGGCGGAGGATATCTCGATTCCGGAGGAAAGTGTTCATGTGAATAGGGAGTGGAGGTGGGGGAAGGATGCGATGAATAGCACGGTGACGTTGCCTTCGGAGAATAGTTCTGCGGTGGTCGAGGCGGAAGCAGGTGCGGATGTTGAGGGTGAGCTAAAGGAGAGGGGGAAGCTGAAAAAGAAGCGGAGGGCAAGTCGATTGAGAATGTCAGGGCTGAGGGATATTTTGAGGAGTTTTACGAGGTCGCAGGATCAAGAAAATGTCAATGGGAACATGAGTGCCTCGACGCCGCCTCCGCCGTCTGTGCCGGCGTCTACAACGTCGCTCAGCACGAGTGCCACGGATGATTCGATGGATAGCCATCTTTATCCGCACCGACGGGTTTCGCCTTCGTATGGCCGCCGGCGCCCCCAAACTAGCTCTGGGCCAGGTGAATTCATGCGCGTTGGTCGCCCTTCATCTCCGTATACCCCTTCTCTACATAACAAGCCCTCCCCACGCCGCCCGTCTCTTGCTTCCATCTTCCGTATTGGTCGAGGGAGCAAGCCCACCTCACCTGAGGTCCCGCCTGGGTCACATACGTCTTCCCGATCGACTTCGCGGCAGGATAGCAGTACCGGGGAGGAAGAGGAGGATTGGGACCGCATGGATGATGCGGAGGATCAGATCGTTCTTGGTAAAGTAGACCAGGATGCGTCTGCAACTGTCCGAGGAAAGAAGGCCCGAGTGCCAGGTCGCTCGCCGTATCTACAGGACGGGTATCCGTCACTGCCGTCCCTACCTGGTCGCACACTGACGCCAAAACGCTCGGTCAGCGGATCGCAGTCGTCCATTTGGGCCGAAGCGTCCAATCGGTCGACGAGCAACGGGTCCAGTGGACCCAGTGGACTTGGAAATGGTACAACGCCGCCTCTTTCTCGCATAACAAAGTTGTCAAATGTCGAGGAAGATGCTAGGTCAGGGTATGTGCTTCAACATTCACCCCACTATCATCGGCCCCCACCTCGGGCGTCTTCGCGATCGAGCTTCAACCGCCCGCCTACGATGAAGAGTGGGTCTGTGAGGTCGATGCCGCCTCACCCTATGACGAACGGTTTACCGGATCCAACGCTGGCGATGACGCCAGAGAATATTAGACCATTGTTAGAGAATGCGAGGGGGGTGCAGACAAAGCTTGTAGAGTGCATTGCGGAGGTAAAGGCATTGTTGGAGTCTTATCCGCAGACTTAGAAGCGGTCTCTCTTCTTTTTGGCTTTATCTTCTTATTTGCATCCCTCGGTATGATACCATATGTCACACCAGTTGATGTCCTGTAAATTTTCATGCATACCTTCACCACTGTCGTTCTGCCATCGCTCTGTCGCATTTGCTTTTCCGTTGCACGTCTATCACATAGAAATCAAGTTTTTGATTCTCTTGGAGCTACCTACCCTTGATAAGCAGGTTGTTTGCATCCATCTGTCTATTTCGAGTACTGCTTTATTAAAATCAGGTTATGACTTGAGTGATCATGTCATCAATCACACCCTTGTTGCTAACTGCTGTTGCATTAGTTGCTAGTGCTTTGCAGCAAGTCCATCTCTTGTTTAAATTGTCCTAATCTTGGGGTAACAGGTCCTTGACCATGAGTGGGCAAGAAGTCAGCGAGGACAGAAAGTTATGCTATCCTCCCAGTACGTATTACAGCAATTTATATAACGGTAGGCCCCTTTGAGCTCCTCTTGTTCAGTTGTTTGAGTTGATATCCACGATGTCGAACCTTGCCGAGGAGTGATTTGAGAGAACCCTGAGTGCTCAGTTCAAACACGTTCTGGGCTCCTGCCCTGTTACTTTACTAGTGTTGAATCCTTGCTTTGAATATTTGGCCGCCCCTTCTTGATTATTACAAAACAGTTGGCTGGCGAATTCGAGCGGTTCGGGTGACTGGTTTTAGGATCTATGAAGTTCCCTTACTCTCCCCCACCACTGACATGTACAAATAGGACCAACGTCACAAAAAAGGCAACCATTTGAAATGATCATCGGAGAATCGATTCCCTTTTTGAATTGTTCGAACTCGAGAAAAAAGTCTGTCCGTGTTTATCGATGATAGTTGTTCCTTCTTATATAGAATAAAACTCCATTTTCTGTCATTACCCAGATAAAAACTACAACTACGGTCTACTGCTACGAAATACAATGGTTTTGTTGCAAACCAGAGAGGGTTGGCCTGGACTCAGGGAGGAACGAACAGAGGGCAGGGTGTGGTCTTTGAGTGAGGGTGGCTGTGCAGTCA
>JABCKQ010017558.1:0-18376 GCA_018857305.1 Termitomyces sp. T159_Od127 | reverse complement strand
TAAGATGGAAGTTACGCTTCTTCGAAACTGGGTACAAACACAACTGATATATGAATTATTGCTTTCACTTCCACCAACGGCTCATGATAAGGAACATGAAATAATCGAGCAAGCTATTCATGGCCAAGGACAACAATGTGGTGCTATGATGACCCAATTGGCAATATTTCGCAGCGAGGCAGAAACAGATATTTCATTTACATTCATTTGATTGTTACTAACCGCCATTCAGATAATATGAAGCTTCCTAAACGCATTGGCAAGCCCATTACTATGCACTTCTTCTTGACTATTGTCGACACCTGTGGCCAGACCTCAATCTTGTCCCTGAGTTTTCACCTACTCTTGGCATGTCTTTCGTTGCATTGCAAGTTGCTAGATTGGTTCCATACATTAGGAAAGATGGAATTCACTATGGATGTACTTATAACAAACGTACTCAAGCCGATAGCCTGGCTTTTATGTCAACTCCAAATGAAGATGATCCACGAGTGGCAATCGAGATTCAGAATCTCTTCATCATTCAAGTCCCAAACTCAAACAAGAAACCACATGTATGTGGATTGATTAGACGCTTACGAGGTGGAACAAACATTCCTCCATTTCCTTGGGATATGTAGTAAGTCATACCTCAAATGTATTGTCAGATGTTAGCAGATGACTATCTTCTCAGTGCGTCAACACTTGGAATTCAGGTGACATTTGCCAATGAATTCTTTCGATCCGAAATCATTCCAGTCTCTCGCATTGAAGCACCGCTTGCTCTGATTCCCATTCATTCTCGGGTCATTAAACAGGATCTTTGGGTATCAATTTCATTCGATCATGTATGTGATACAGTTTTTATCTATGAATCTACAACATCTCACTTTACAGACTGGTGCCAAACCTGAGGATTATGATTTGGACATGGACTAGCGAGCTGAATTAGCAAGGGAGCCTTCTTGATTTGTGGTCTCCGTAAATTCATCAGAGTCGTCCTTTGCTACCTCCTGTACCTTTTCTTTTCCTTTTCCTTTTCCCTTTCTCTTTGACATTGACCTTCTTTGCCTTGACTTCTTCAACCTTGAGTTTCTTGCGCCAAATCTCACTCTTTTCCTCTCGTGCCCTTTTTTGCCTTGCCTCAAGTTCCTCCAGATCATTCGCATCACCCCAAAGTTGGCCGCTGTCTGCCAAAAGTTTATCGCAAGCCTGGTTGACTGGATTCAAGTCTAGCCATTCTTGGCGAACCATCCATCGTTGGGCTTTGTTTTTGATTGAGTTCGCATGTGGAGGTTTGTAATCCTTAGGTTCTCCTTGGATCCTGAGTGTGTATTTGATTGACTGATCAGGGTTGGGTACAGCATCAAGCGCTTGGTAGAATTTGTTCAGCTGAATGCTGGTGAGTATCTTTTAATCAACAGATAGCTGATGGTAACTCACAATATCAGTTCGGTAGACAGGAGGACATGAGATATATCAACCTGGGACAAGCTTTCCATCATTGTCATAACAGTCTTCATCATCTGACATTAGAGTTGAAGTCATGGCAGCATCATACTTCAAGTCCCTCCATTTGCTGTCAAACGGAAGTTGCACACGTTTTTTTAATCGCATCTTTAATTTCTGATTTTTTACAGGGATCAATGGCTTGATGAATATTGATAATTTATAGACTTACTCCCTTCTGTCGTGATTGACGCATAGATTTCTTTGCTTCGGTAAATTCCTCCTTTTTCACTGTGATGTTCCCTTCACCTTTATGACCTTCGCTACCAGCTCCCTTTGCATCTTGAACTGTGCCCACATCCAATGACGTTATCTTCTTTGCATGGGCCCGTCTAACCTCCTTTGCAAGATCTTTGAATTTTTGGATTATGCGAGCCTCATGGTCATCTTTACTAACATGCTCAATAGCGGCCGTAGCAGAAGGCATCGTCTGTTTTCCATTCTCCTGTATCTCATGACTGATGAGCATAAGACCAGCCCAGTTGTCTGGATCAGTGTGTGGCCGCTCCCAGCGGAAACGTATGGCTTTTACTTCTGTTCCAGGTCTCACTGGCCATTCATCTGTCGTTCTAGGATATGGTGGCAAGACATCTGCTGTGAGTTTTCCTGGACATCCCATTGCCTCAATGAACTGAGTTCGAACGAGTGCCTGAACACGATGTATATTAGATGGTGAGCTATTTTTTTCTGAAAACATACTCACCTTGAAAATATTACTGTTTGCATGTGCCGTGCTCAACTCTACTGCAAGTCTAGCCTCTTCATTGAGCCCATCATCCTCAGTTCCACTCTCAATGCCACTATTTCCATCCTCCGCTAAGACATTGACCTTCTTCCACTCATTCTTCAGCCCATCAAGCTCACCTTTCAACTCTGCAAGCTCCCGAGCCATCTTCTCCCTCTCGCCCTTTTGCTCTATGTTGGTCTTTTCCTTCCACTCCATCAAATCTCTGTTTTTGGCCTTCAATGTTGCCACCTCTTTCTCCAGTGTTATAACCTTCGTCTCCAATGTTGTTACTTGCCCCACAATTGCAGTTCTTGACACCTTCTCACGTGATAGTGGCACATCAACAGGTGACAGTAAAACCGGATCAATCATCATAACTGGCGTCAATGTCGTGGGTTGAGCAGGCGTCGAGGTGTTTCCCCAGCCAAGGGTTGGAGAACTAGCAGGAAAATTGTATGCTGGATAGCCGTGAGGGGTGCTCATGCTCGTAGTAGTGATTGTACACTAGCTTGACGTGCTATATATCATGTCGTTGCCTCTCTTTCCCATTGACATTTGAAATGCGTAAAGAGAAGCAGTACTGATTATTTGTGGGTCAAATTATCTGTCAGTATAATTCTAGGGTATTTTATGAGGAAACTTGAGGGTATTGATGGTAAATTCAGGAAATCCTGGTAAATACCCCAACCAGGGATTTTGGTGGTATTTTAGGGAAGTTTCAAGGTTTTCTGAGACTTTACTCTCATTTTCTCAAATTAATATTTATGCTGTGGGATCTATCACTGGGACCACAGCGCAAAGTCCAAAATCTAAATCTCGCACGAGTAATATTTTTGGATATTCTCAAACTTTCTCACAATATTCTTATCATTCTCCTCATCGACAATGTACTTGCAGCAAAATGTAGGACAATGGATGACTTTTAGATTTTGCCTAATCCAATATCTATGACCATACATTTCTTGCAACTTCTGAGACAACGTGACTGCACACATCGCAATTTATGCAAGGCGAGTCCACCGTCCACCTACTCATCGTCGTGTCAAATTCCTACTCTGAGGATTCCTTGCAAATGTACTCACTGCTTGGCTGCACTTGGAGGTTTCATCTACCAAACCAGGGCTACTATATGCAAGCATCACAAAAGAGATTGGCAATTGCGTGCACATCACAAAAAAGGTAGTTAGAATATCTGACCATATATGGTGTGGGCCCCATTGGATGGGATCCACATGATATATAGATGTGATTTGAATTGAAAATTGTAAAGCCAGACTTAGTACCTTTAATCATTACTCATCAGAATATTCACTTCAATGACGAAAAAAAACATTATGGTTTTTCAAAAGAATAGGATATAATTGAGAAAGAGGAATCCCAGGCTGTCCCCAGCTTATTATGACCTTACCAGGCCATATCATATCTATGGCATAATGAGGACTTTGTGATTTTACCATAGAACATATGTCAATAATATTTCAAGAAAATCAGAAAAAGTAACCTTACCAGGCCATATCATATTTATACCATAATGAGGACTTGATGATTTTACCAGAGAAGACATGTTAATAATATTTCCTAAAAATCAGAAACAGTAACACTGGTTGCTATATACTATGCTTGAATCATTCTCAAATCATTAGTTTGAGCTTGGATAAGTTATAAATATGTATAATCAGTCAAGAATATGGATTACTATGGGCTTAGATAAGTCTGGAGAGTATTCTTGACATTATCATCATTGTGCCTCAATTTTGTTTCATTCAAAAGGATGGATGTGACCCAAGCAAAATGGATGAGATTTTTTTTGTTAATCAAGGGTGTATTATGATGTAAAAATTCCATCAATGCATGTGTATTGACTATGAAAATGATATCAATTGTAATGTAATCTAACTAGTTCAAGTCTACATGTGAACTGTGTATGGTCTGTATATCATGAGATATAACTGTCCTTTTTGAAAACTGTGATAAGGCCAACCCACATGGCACTCATGATTTTAGGACCAAATAATCTAAACCCAGGATGCAATTAATTTGCTCATTTCAGAATAATTATAACATATAATTTTAATTTAACCCCAGTATTATCATAATATTATCAAAAACTGACATGCGGAATATGGCCATATAACACTTCTCATATATTATTGCCCTGAAAATGGTGGGTCTTGAAATATGGCCATATATCTTAACTACCTTTTTCCTGATGCACATAGTTTGGACAACAAGGCACCAGCCTTTCATGAACCTGTTGATGGACCAGAACACAATGAAGGTGATACCTGATCTCAATGGCCTTGATGATATAGTGATGCAAAATGAAAGGGTTGATCGTTAGAATCAGACTGAAAGTTGGCTCTAAGTTACTTTTTATTTCACAAAGTTCTAGGGGCTTAGTTACATGTCATGTGCACTTTCAAATATAAATATGATTTTATATGATTCTCTTGCTCAAACCTAGCTGAACTTCAAACATTAATGCTCAATAATAAAAAAATATTATGAGAATGCCTGGAATTTGATCTAAATGCTGCTGGCCTAAGTAGTCGTGCTCTTGGAACCACAAGCCATGGCAAGTGATTGCTTGCCCAAAATCCCCATTTCTCTCCCTTTTATACTTTCCAGTGTGTGCATGGAATAGTTGGGCCTTAACACAGTCTGATCAAGGGTTTAGCCTATTGATGACTAACCCTCCCTTGGCATTCCTTTTGGCTTGTTTTTTTTCCATGTCACTGGTAGCTAGGTGCCTGCGTGGTATGGCCATCCAGTGTGGCTGCTGATATGCATGCTGGGAGGATGTGTTTATGGGACTTGGTGAGAGTTTTGAGAGACCATTGGTGAAATTGGCAAAGGTTTGATGGCTTACTGAATGGATCAGTGATTTGTGATGGCCAAATTTAGTCAAGCACTGCCACCATAACTGGCTATCAGTGCTGTCATCACTTGGTGATGGTTGGCTTGGCACCATTGTTGGCTTTCTGCTTTGTGGTTGGAGGATAACATGATAGTGAGTTTTTTTTTACAGTTTTTGGCATTCCATCTTGTTTACAGTCTTCAGCTTATCTCAATTCAAATAATTTCTTATCCTTAATCTTCACTTTTGGCTTGCCTCATTATTGAGGCAGCCATATTAATAGATTACTGGAACACTGACAATGCCAATTCTCATGTTTGCTCACTCCTTGAGCTTGGATAGGGAGCCAAAATCCAAGGTCTGCCTGCAGAATCTAGTCAGATTCTATTGCCAACAGTTGTACCTGCTTGAGAGACTGAAATGAAGACTTTTCTGCCTGTTGAGTCCTGGTTCTTGAGTTGATGAGGAGGAGGGTGAGATGCAACCCCTCTATATACCTATGATGCAAGAAGAACCCTATATTCAGCTCACATACCTAAAAAGAATCAACTGAATATGCTTGAACTGGCTATCTGGCTTCCTGGATTTCCTTGCCCTGTATGCTGCCTTGTCAGCACTTGAAGACATCTTGGAAGCAACATTGACATGTATATCATTCAATATTCTGTCTGTCCTGAATGCTGAAAGCATCATATGCCTCAAGGACTGTAACAGCCCTGGTCCAGTACTTTATTCAACAGACTTCATACATATTTTCAAGACATTCCTTACCTATTTCACTTATATGTCACAGCATCACAACATCAACAAAACTACTTATTGTCATTTGTTTTGGACAGTTCTTTCTTGTGTTATTACTTAGTGGAAATCTCAGAACTGTTTGTTATGCTGTTCAGCTGTATCAAATACATGAAGCAAACTCTCTCATTTCTGTCTCCCTCATCTTTGTTCCTTGTACTCATGATTTTTGTTGGCTTCAAATTTCCTTGTTGATTATATAAGTACAGTGATGGTATGTATCTATCTCAGCCCATATGATTGATTTTGAAATTCTTTTTTTGGATGAGCAGTGGAGGAACATAATCATGTTTGTCAACCACTGACTACCTCTTCTATGAGTTGGTGCATAATTGTGCTGGATTAAGAGGCCATTGAAGACTTGAGGGTGAAGGTATGGTGTTATGTACTGTTAAAGTACTAAAATTGTTGACATTGAGTTTTTGCAGTTTCTGCAGAGTTTTGGCTCAGGTTATCTTAGATCACCAGTAGTTCCTGCATTGCTGTGGCTTGCACATTGGAATTTGTGTCATAGAGGAGGGTGATTTGTGGGCAAGGTTGACTCAGCATTCTGATTATCATGTTCAAACACCTCCACTTTTTTGGCAACTCTGTGTTTGACCTCATTGATTTCATGCCAAGAAACATAGCTACACTTGTCACCATCAGCATCAATTTCAAGTAAGAAGGCTTCATCTTGGATATTTCTAGGGAATGAGTGAATGTTGTTGTAAGGGTGACCTCCAGGAGTTGCGGCTTAGTCACACAACTGGCAAATGGGAATCCAAAGTTATATTAGGAACACTAATCAACGATACAATGGTAACTGATTACCTGGCAGAGGAGAATCCAAAGAGAACAAGTCTGAGGATCTCTGCTGCCTGATGCGGTGCATCAGCAGGCAGCAGAGGCATGGGGAAAACTGTTAGAGGACTGAAGCCAACCTCAACCTTGGACAATGCTTGAATGGGAAGTACAGGAAGTTCTGGAGGTTTTCTCAAAAGAAAATGGCCTCTGGAATTTCTAGAGATCTTGAGAGGTTTAGAGCAAGCCCTAGTGGTCTTGAAGAGTGGTGCAAGGAGGCAGGTGGAAGTGCAAGGGGGCAGAGCAAGTAGAAGTCAGTATAGATCTAAAATGGAAGTCCCCTTACATCACCTCTTCTCTAGCATGCAGCATCTTGATGTGTGAGGTAGAAGTAGTTTCAAGTTGCCTAGTCCACTAGTGAGATGGAATAGATTCCCTAAATGGCCCGAGGTGCATCTGGATCAAGTTCCAGCACATGCACATCCTCCTGTGGCTGCCAGGAAATATCTTCTATTCTATAGCCTTTCCACTTCACCTTGTATTATAGTCATTGCTGGAATAGATGACTGTCTAAGATCTCCTCCACCTTGTACTCCTCATTGTCATTGACCACCACTGGAGGTGGAGGGGTCACTGGGTGTTGCCTTGGAATAGGATCCTTTGGGGCTAGTGTTAGCTTGACCACATTGAATACCAGGTGAAGCTGGTGCATTCTTGCTGGGAGACAATGTCAGTAGGCTAGTGGGCCTACCCGTTGTTCCACCATGAAGGACCTTAGCTGATGGTGTGAGAGCTTCTTTGATGGGTGGGTGGTAGTGATGTATGAGGCATCCAGGTAGACTTGGTTCCTGGGCTGGTACTTGGGCACCAGAGTTCTTTCATGGTTATAGTATTGTGCCATGTTGTTGATTATATCAGGTTCTGCTGACCACAGGGGCTCAGACTATTGAGCAAATTGTTATGTGGCAAACACAATGTCTACACATACAGCAGGTACTATCAATGAGTGTGGGGTGTGTAAGACCAGGGGTAGGACTGGGGATGCAAGAAGTGAGTGAGTAGTAAGCACTAGTCATGCCAAGGCAAAGAGTGTGAGTGCTAGGGTGGAGGTAGGGGTTGGAAGACAAGTGCTGGGGGCAAGTGCAAGTCCTGGGGCTAGAGATCAAGAGACCAGGGCAAGCAGTGGAGCTTAGCAAGTCCTGTAATCAGAGATAAGGCATGGGAATCTAACCTAGCCATAAAAGGAAAGAGTTGAGATGAGAGACAGATGAATGATGGAAGAAGACTAAGGCTGAGAATGAGATGGTAAACTTAAAGACTTGAGGCAGAGGGAGAGAGAAATAGAGAGAGTGCAAGACAAGTGGAGACAAGAGAGGAAAGACATATGAGATGAGTACAAGACGATATGGAACAAAATAGAGTCAAAACTAAAGAGAGAAACTAGAGCACAAAAAATGAGCCAAACAAAGAGAAATACAGATAGACTAGGCAATATCAAGACTGGGCTGGTGCTGATATGGCATCTGTGAGCAGTGATGGCCAAGGGAATGCCAAGGGTGGTGGTGGCTGGTGGTGGTGATGGGTGGTGATGGCTGAGGGTTACCTAGGGTGGCAGCAGTGGTTGTAAAAAGGAGTTGGTTGTGTAGTGGTTTGGGCCCAGGATGTTTTAGGGCTGGTTTGGGCATGTGGGAGTCCTGGAGCTGGTGCTGGGTACCAGCAGTAGGCAGCGGATCATGACACTTTGCCTTTGCCAGAGCTGCCTTGGCTTCCTCCTGTGCCATCTTCATCTGGTCCACAAACTTGTTCAAAGCTTCATTCTCTGATGACCAGGCCTGGGGCTCAAAGCCCATGTGTGGGTGATGCCCAGTGTCTAGAGAAAAGGGTGACATCTGAGTGGTAGCATGAACATGGTTGTTGTATTGGAACTCTGCATCTGAAAGTAGCTTATCCCAGTCATCCTGACACTCATCGCAGAAGAGGCATAGGTACTACTTGAGCTTCTGGCTCACATGTTTGGTCTGGCCATCTGACTGCAGATGGTAGGTAGTGGAGGTGTGAGCTTCACATTCAGGAATTGATAGAGCTCTTTTATAAACTTTGCTACAAACTGTGGCCCTCAATCAGACATGTAGGCATTAGAGAGGTGGAGCTTTTAAACATTTTTTCAGTACAGGTTGGCAGTATCCATGGCAGAGCAAGTGGTGTGGATGGGGATGAAGTGTGCTTGTCACATAGGTCCACCACTACCATGATTGCATCATGTCTATGAGCATCTGGAAGCTCTACAATGAAGTCCACAGAGGCTACACTCCATTGTTCTGTGGGAATTGGTAGCAGATGAAGTTGCCCTGTGGGGAGGCAGCATTGTGTGGTTCTGGATGGTCAGGAGCCCATCACAGAGGGCCCATTCATTCCCCAGTGGTATGTCCAGACTTGAGGGCCATGGCTGCTTTAGCAACAAGATCTTCATGTTGGCCATCTCAATTCCCACACCAAATGTCACCAAATGTCCTGGAGGATGTCAACTTCTGCTCCTTGGATAGCCAAGCCCTCCATGGCCCAGATTGCAAACAACTCTGGCCAGAGGAGCACAATATTGCTGTTGTCATCTCCTCCAGTGCCATGGTCTGCTCTCCAGGACAGAGTGTCAGGTTTTCCCATACTCTTACCAGGCTTGTGGTGCAGTGAGAAGTCATTTGGCTAAATAAAATAGAGGGACCACCAGGTCCATTGACAATTGAGCTTCTTGGCCATCCAAAAGTACTCCAGGTTTTTGTAATCTGTTCAGACCTCAAACTTGTGCCATGTGCCCTCCACAAAGTGCCACCATTCCTCAAAGGCTTGAATGATGTCAAGCATTTACTTGTCATGGATTTTGTAGTTGTGTTCTACAGCATTCAAGCTTTTAGAATAGAAGACCATCAGATGCCACTTCCCATCATCCTGGGACTGCTGTGATAGAACAGCTCCCATGGTTAAGTCAAAGCTGTCAGCCTCTACACAAAAGAGGGAGTCATCATCTGAGAAAGGGAGGACAGGCCTAGAGGTGACTGCATGCTTCAGAGCATTAAAGGGCAATCTGCTTCAGAGACCCCCAGTTCAGGCAGTGTCCTTTGTGGTGAGGTCAAACAGAGGGCAGGCATGATGGGAGAAATCCTGGATGAACCTCCAGTAGAATTTTGTTAAGCCAAGGAAGGACTGCACTTCCTTCTTGTTTGTTGGCTCCAGCCACTTCACACTTGCCACCTTCACCAGGTCCATCCCAACTGCTCTGTGCAAGATAATCAGCCCAAGATACTTGATCTGGGTCTGCTCAAACTTGCACTTCTCTGGCTTGAGATAAAGCTAGTGCTAGCAGAGGCATTCCAAAACAATGTGTGTGATCTGGCAGTGCTCCTCCAGCATTTTGGTGTAGATGAGGATGTCATCAAAGTATATGCACACCATGCCTTCAGGGATGAGGTCCTGGAAGATGTCATTCATCATTGTCTGGAAAGTAGCAGAGCTATTAGTGAGTCTAAAGAACATAACAAGAGGTTCAAACAGTCCACAGTTGGTCCAAAAGGTGGTCTTTTATTCATCTCCCTTATAAATGCACACATTGGTGTAACCTCACCAGACATCCAGTTTGTGAAGTATTGTCCCCCTGTGGAGGTTATTGACAAGCTCTAAAATGAGGGAGAGGGAATAGCAATTTTTTATTGTCATGGAATTAAGGACCCAGTAATCTTTGACCAGTCAGAGTGAGTTGTTCCTCTTTTCAATGAAGAAGACCAGGGAAGTCATTGGCAACTTGAAGGGGTGGATGCAACCAGAGTCCAGGTTCTCCTGAAGGAAGGCATCAAGGCTCATCCTGTTCCTTAGATGCTAATGGGTAGACCTTGCAGCTGGAGGGCTTGGAGTCTGGCATCAATTCAATGGTGTGGTTCCACTGCTTGCACTCCAGGAGTGAGTCAAAGGAGGCCTTAGCAAACACATCTTCAAAGTTGTGAAAATACTGGGGCACTGCATCCTAGAAAGTCTGGAGTAGTGAGTTGGTGGTGAATGCCTGGGCCAACTGCTGAGATGTGGTTTGGCTGGCTTAGATCTTCTGGATTGATGGTGGTGGGCACAGAGTGGTTGTATAAATCCAGTCTCCAATGCCTATTGCCTCATTCAGAGCTTTAAGATTGTAGATGCTGTGGAACTCCTCTTTCAACTCCTCTTTTGGAGCTCTGCCACTGTTTTGATCATTCTTGTAAAGGGACAGGTGAAGCATCTCTAGAGGCACCAGCTCATGGTTACCTTGCTTCAGGCCCAGTCTACTTTGGAAGCCAAGGATCATGTCTTGTTTGCCTAGGCTGGTTACTGCAAAAACTGCCCATTCTGGTAGTGGAGGACTAGATCTACAACAGAGCTGATGGCACCTGTCTCATTGGGTGTTCCATCGAAATGAACACTAGAATGGGTTTAGAAAGCAGCTGTGTAGTTAGGCATAGTGCTTTACAAATATCTAGAAACAGTCCCATCATTCCACTATCCAGAAGGGCAGTTACTTCATGGGCTTGTTGCATATCCATGGTCTCAATCTCCACATC
This sequence comes from Termitomyces sp. T159_Od127, assembly GCA_018857305.1. Taxonomy (NCBI): domain Eukaryota; kingdom Fungi; phylum Basidiomycota; class Agaricomycetes; order Agaricales; family Lyophyllaceae; genus Termitomyces; species Termitomyces sp. T159_Od127. Next base: position 7,146 of record JABCKQ010017558.1, on the reverse strand, counting down.
AAGGTACAGTGAGTTTGTTAAGGAAGCTGATGCCACTATATATTGCTGAGGCAGCCACTGTTCTCAGGTGGGGGGGCCATGCAGGTGGAGATTAGTAAGTGAGGAGGAGCATGGCTTGAGAGCTGGAAGTGGTGTTTTTATATCTGAAAGGGGGTGTGGAGGCCCTTGTCATGACCCACCACCTACCTCCAGTACTCGGCCTCAGCCTCAGGACTCTCCCCTCCCAAAACCAGCCCTACAATGTCTTGGGCCCAGACTGCTACATGACTGACCCCTTGGCAACCATTGCCACCACTCCTTGGCAGCCCTTGGCCATCACTGGCCATCACTGCCACCATTGGCACTTCTTGGCCATCACCATCCACAGCCACCACATCAGCGCTGGCCCTGGCTATTCCTGGTGCTTTCTCATCTGCAGTAACAGCATCAGCACCTGCTTTGGAAACCCCCAGTGCTTCTCTCCCAGCCCTTGCCAAGGCCTTCTTCAGCTCCCACCAAGTACCCATCATGCATCATGATTACACATCACCTCCAGTCCAACCTCTGTGCTGCTCCAGACCCTTCACTCTACTTGACTCCTCACCTCTTCAACATTCCATGCCTCTCATGCTCCCAAAGCAAGGCCTTTTCTTTGGAAGCTTCCTTTGCACCATGTGACCTTACATTCACACCTGCTGCTGCCTTAGACAACCTCCAGGCTTCATTGCAAGCCCCAGTGCCACAACTCATCACCAAAGCCCAGACCTGTGCCCTGGAGCCTACCTACTGTCCTTCATATATAAGTTGTAGTGTAGTATCTGGTACGGTAGTCTTAATATTGCTGCTTTTCTGTCTGTATTTCTATTTGTTTTGTCTTGTATTTTGTGTCCCAGTTTCCTAGTTTTGACTCTATTCCATTTTGTCTTGTTTTGTATTCATTTTGTATTGTCTCGTATTGCCTTGTCTCTCTTGTCTCTACTTGTCTTGTACTTTGTCCACTCTATCTCTTGCTTCTCTCTCTCATTCCTGGCCTTAGTCTCATCTCCTCTTCCATCTATTTCTTGTCTTGACTCTTTCCTTTTTTGGCTTGGCTAGATCTCCACACCCTATCTCTGATTCCAGGACTCACTAAATCTCATCAGCTTGCCTGATCTCTTGATCACCAGCCCTGGGACTTGTCAGGTTCCACTGACCACAGAGGCTCAGTTTACTGGGTGAGTACCTTATGTGGTGAGCACTGTGTCCACAGGCACAGAGTACCAGTAGGGGCACAAGGCATAGGAGACCAAAGCGAGGCAGAGGGAGGTCAGTAGGGGTCGCTGGTAATGCCAGAGTGGGGGATGAGTGCCAGGGAGGAGTGGAGGATGAGTGCCAGGGTTAGGTGCAAGTCCTGGAGAGACAGGAGAACGGAACAAGCGAGCGCCAGTGCATGAGCGGGTCCCAGAGATCAACGAACTGAGAGTGGCAAACACGAGCGCTTGGCGAGTTCTGGAGATGGAAGTGAGGAGAGCAGAGATTAAGTGAGCCAAAAGGGGGAAAGAGTCGAGATAAGATAAGGGAAATGGGAACAGAATGAGTTGAGACTTGAGGCTGGAGATGGAAGAGATAAGGGAACTTAGAGGTGGGCAAAGAGATGGAGAGTAAAGCAGAGTGGGATTAGAGTATGAGACAAATAGAGGCGACAAACAGGAGCAGATATGAGATGAGTACAATAAGAAACAAAGCAGAGTTGAAAAATGGAGACCGGAACACATGAGACTACAAGACAGAGACAAAACACAATAAAACAATACAAGGGTTACGGTAATATCAAGACTGGCATGCTACTGACTACTATATGACTTATATACTGAGCAGTAGGTAAGCCCTGGGGCTCAGGCCCAGGTCCCGGTGGCAAGTCGCAGCACCGGGCTCAGGATGAGACCTGGGGATCATGCAAAGCCGTGGGGGAGGTTGAGACATGTCGCGCAGCATGGGAGGCCTTGCTTGGGAAGCGCAGAGACATGTAGTGGCATGGCAGTGAGGAGGTGAGCAGAGGCAGGGCATGGCATGCAAGGATCAGGTCTGAGGTGATGCATGATCATGATGCATGATGGGGGTTTTGGAATGGGCTGGGGGAGCACCAGGCACTGCTGGCACCAGTGCTGATGTGGCAGCTGCAGTTGGGGAGGTGCCAGGGATAGCTGGAGTCAGCCGTGATGTGGCGGTCACAGGTGGTGATGGCCAGGGGGATGCCAGTGGTGGCGGTGGCTGGTGGCAGTGATGGCCGGTGATGGCCAGGGGTTGCCAAGGTAGTTGGCTGAGTAGTGCTCTGGGCCTGGGAGGGTCATGGGGGTGGTTTTGGGGGTTTGGAGTCCCAGGAGTTGGTAGCAGGGTGTGACAGGACTCACTTGCTTCCCTGGCGTCTGTCTTCCACTCCCCCTCCACACTTCAGCACTCATACCTTTAGCCTTGGCATGACCAGTGTTCCCTACTCACCTGCTGCTTACATCTTCAGTCTCACCCCTAGTCTTATATACCCTGTGCTCATTGACAGTACTCATTGTGCACTTAGACATTGCATTCACCACATAAGAATTTGTTCACTGGTCTGAGCCCCTGTGGTCAGCAAAATCTGACAGCTCTTTTGCCTTAGAATGGTGGTGTGTATTTGCATTCCCTAATAACAGACATGTGAACCTGTTCATACTCAGCAATGGAGGCATACACCTCATCTGTTGCTTGACTAAAAATCCTCCTCCATGCACAGGAGGAGAGTGCATGCATCACTCTCTTCCAGGGTCAACTTTGGTGCTGGCTCATTTGGCAAAGGGGCTCTAGTGGCATCCTTTGCAGCCAACAGTTGCAAGAGAAGCTCTTCTGACTCTGTGGTAGAGAGGTAGCACACTTTGAGACTCAGCAAGCAGCTTCTTGCATTGCCAGCACAGCAAGGGTGCAGAGTGGTGCTGCCAAGGAGTATCTACATCATGGGAATGCCCAGTGGCAGAGGTTGTGGTATGAGAGTGGCCAGAGCAGGGGCTAGTATCAAAGGCATGAGAACTGGGCTCTGGAGACTCACTGCGGGAGCTGAGCAGTAAGCGGGGTGTGTCTGGCATAGCTTGCACTTGATCTCCATGAGCTGCCACTGGTCTTAGACCACCTTGTAGCAGGTGGTGATCTGCTCATTGTCTGGGAAGCCCTCTGTAAGGTTTTGTCAATGCACTCCAATCCCAGAATGTGAGGCACAGTTGAAGACCATCTGCATTGGCTGCTTGCTTGACTACTAAGCAGCATCACAGGAACACCAATCTTCAAAGCTAATTTAGCCAATGGCAATCCACTGCTTCTCAAAGAGTTGAGATATTCCACAGGATATAATGCCAGGCCATCAGCCTCTCCATAATCTGACTGCAGTCAATAGTGAGCTCATATAAGTAGTCTAGCCTTTAAGGAGAAGGTGGACTTCCATTGCAATTGAAAGAAACTCAATTGCTGTGCTTGGGCTGACTTTTTGAGGGTTAAAACATGAGGCTCAGCTGCTTCCTGAGGTTGAGGGTCCATGTGAGGGATTTGTTGATTAATGGGAGATAAGTATGCCATAGGAAGATTGTCAAGAATTTGTTGAGGTAGTGGCACACACAAGCTGAAATGTTGCCTTGTATGATCCATTGGAGGGCCTTGGTAGAGATTGAAGATATATAGTGCAAAGCATGTGCCAAAAGTGAGAACAACATTGTGATACAGTTTCTTGAGCCATTCAAAGCCTAGAAGCAGCCAGTATACAGAGCAGACAGGGATGTGGCACAATGCCACCTTGAAGTCAAGTTTAAGCATGTGAGAGCCCAGGCCTCATGCTATGAGATTGCAGATGGTGTGCTCAACCATGTCATATGTGATGGTGGCCTTTGTGTTGGAGATTCTGTTGTTGACTGAGCTTTCTTCTAGTCAAAACAGGTAGTGAATGTGGCACACCTTAGATAAGCATTTACAAGGGGCCACAGTCAAAAATACTTTGCTTGAAAACAAACTCAATCCATTCTCAATCTCGGAACAAGTTTCACCCACTAAGTATACGTACTTACGTGTTGCCACAAATATTTCAGATAGACTTATGTCATTTACGTTTGCAAGACAAGAGGTCAGATAGACATAGACTGTATCGAATATGAGAAGCTCATATGATTACCTCAATACGGCCTGCTTACGCTTCCCTGCTATGAAGACAGCTGACCATTGTCAATTGAATACATGTAATACTTGTATTGCATCACTGATCATACACATTCCTCATTCCTCTCGTTTGAGAAAGATACTAGAAATGTTCAGTAACGCTCTTCAGCTTACTCTCGCTACTGCTGTTTTATCTGCTGTGGCCAGTGTATATGCCTCACGTCGAAGCAAGTGCGCTGGACGCAGATTGCCGTCTGGTCCAAAAGGTTTACCCATCCTTGGAAATGTCTTACAAGTTCCCTCAACAGTACGTCACCAATTCCTGCCTTTTTTAAAAGGTCTTTGTCATAATTTCACACAGCATCTGGCCACGTACTTTCGTAACTTACTTGAAGAATACGGCGGACTTGTGTCATTGGATTTGGCTGGATTTGTAAGCCTTTTGGCATATTCTAGTCAATACTCCTTTCACCCTCCGGAGTATAGCCCATTATCCTCATTGGAGACATAAAAACAGCCAAGGATCTTCTTGAAAAGAATTCGGCCAAACATTCTTCCCGTCCTGTCGTCCCGTATGTTGTAAGTCCCTTTTAGGCCTCTACCTCTGGGATTTTTCATTCATTGATGGTTTCAGCGTCGTCACATCGATCCGGCACAAGTCTACTGGGGCATTTGTGAACAGGGCGAAACACACAACATGGGTAGGAGATTGACAGCTACTCTGATGTCTACTGTACGCGCAGGGAAAACCGAACCACTTCAACAATTTGAGGCCTACTTAAATCACTGGGTGCAGGGAACAATGTTCTCTGGCAAAACAATGTAAAAATATGGTAAAAATAATCATTTTAAGTTCGGTTACAATATTTTTTATATTGTTTTGACAAAAACATTCAAATAAAAATTTGAAACCAATCGGATTATTTTTACCATATTTTTACATTGTTTTGCCAGAGAACATTGTTCCCTGCACCCAGTGAATGTAACCAAGCTTCTCTATGACGGTGGAAAGGACTGGTGGAATCATATGAATCGGTATTTACCGTTTGCTATGTGACTTACAGGAAGGTCAATTTTGTCTTCAATAGAGTCGCAGCCAGTACTGTACTTGGTGTTGGTTTTGGCATGCACTGTCCAACGGGCTACGAGGAAGATTTGAAGGAAATCATCGAGGTGAAGTAAGAAGTAGGTCAGAACTGAAGTCTCTACGCTAATTTCGGAGATTAGTCCATCGCCAAATTCGTACACCTTTGTACACCATCTGCCAGTATCATCAACGTCTTCCCTTTCTTGGACTGTATTCCCGGACCAATGCCGTGGCGCACCCGTGCCACCGACTACAGAAAGCGGGAGGATGCAATATACAAGAAGCTTGTTGATGAAGCCGTTAGTGGAAAGACATTCGGTATGAATACGTGCGTATCTTCCTTCTATTTTTGGACATTATTAATTGTCAATCTCTTAGATGGGCTGCTGCATTCGCAAGGCCAGATAAGCCTGAAGGTGACCAACGTCGCCTTCTAAACCAATTTACCGGTGTAAGATCTGAATTCTTGACACAAGGACCATCTTGAGCTGACGCATGACGTAGGCTGCCATTGAAACTGTAAGATTTATGCGAAAATTCCAGACCCTTCTGCTCATTCAGCGTACACCAGACCGCGCTCTCCTTGCATACCTTTGTCCTCGCTTGTATCCGCTATCCAGAGTGGATCTCGACTGCGCAAAAGGAAATCGACGTTGTCGTTGGCTCTGACCGTTTGCCGACCTTCCAGGATAGGCCCCTCCTGCCTTACGTAGAGGCCATTGTTCGCGGTTTGATGTTTTCATGGTTATCCGGGTCAGACATTGGCCTAATTTGCCTATTCAGAGACCCTTTGCTGGCGCCCCGCAGGTGGGCTCTATTTTTGAATGTTGTAAGTGATTGTAAGATTGGGCTGTTCGTAGCACGTTTTGGGGTCCCTCACCAATCCACAAAAAATGATGTTATCGAGTATCAGGGTCAAGAATACTTCATTCCTGAGGGCAGTATTATCTTTGCTGTTCGGTGGTAGGGGATATTGCTATTGTCCTGAGCCTTATTTTTGGAATGTCTTCCTTAGGGCGATCGAGCATCAACAGTCGAGGTTCGAGGATCATGATCGATTCATGCCTGGACGGTTTCTTGACGCTGGGGGCCAGTTGAAGCCCGATTATGAAACCAGTGCTTTTGGCTTTGGCCGTCGCAGTGAGTACTTGTAGTTTCTCCGTGATAGGATTCCTCTGAGTCACTTCAACAGTGTGCCCAGGCATTCCGTTCACGGAGCGGTCCCTCTGGATCGCCACCGCTACGATGCTCTGGACATTCAACATCCTGCCGGACAATAATCCTGATCCAAAGACGGGATTGCCTTTCCAGTATGACGATAGTGATGTAGCATTCGACGGAAGCGTTCGTATCTGCTGCTTTTGATTTACTTGTCTTGTTACTGATGGCCATGTAGGTCTCGTGCCCGCCATTTCAATTCCCAGCTATCTTCGAGCCTCGTTCCTGAGAGCGCGTCGAAGTTGCCGAGAGGGAGTGGGCAGAGTGTGAGAAGGACCTGAGTGTCCTTCTGCCTGCCACAAAAGATAATTAAAGTGTTCGGCTTTGTTCTGCATGTTTCAATTGCGTGATTGTGCGAAATCGGCACGATCCGCTATGCTGGTGCCCAATGAGGTCTTGTTTTTGATCAACACTTGTATCAGTCGCGGCTTCCCTTGACTTCATCATTTACACTTCTGTCTACTTTTCTATCGATCTCTTGAATCTCGAACTCGATGAAATGGAGAGATTTCCGGGACTGATTTATCTCCGCGTAGAGATGCTTGCATGAAATCGATGTCATAACACTGGGTGCAGGGAACAATGTTCTCTGGCAAAACAATGTAAAAATATGGTAAAAATAATCCAATTGGTTTCAAATTTTTATTTGAATGTTTTTGTCAAAACAATATAAAAAATATTGTAACCGAACTTAAAATGGTATTTCAATGGTA
>JABCKQ010017557.1:0-18678 GCA_018857305.1 Termitomyces sp. T159_Od127 | reverse complement strand
TAGGGCGAGCCCCAGGGGTCCTGGGGAGTGGCGTAGGATGTGTCCAAAAATGGAAGTCAAATGGAAGTCCCCTGACATTAACAACAGTTGCAGCGCAGCTGACCAAGATTTCCACCTCCTTCAGCAAAACAGTGTCTAAACTCTCAGCCCCCTCACTGACCTCACCCAACCCCCTCACTGACTAGCCCTCATGGGCAAGCATTGTGGCAACCACCCCCACCGTGATCCTGGCAGCCTTCAACTCAATGGCAACCCTCTAACACACCCACATCCAACAATGGTTGCTGCACAAATGAGAATGGTCTTGATCACCATTGTCACAGCATCCACCAACTCCACCTTGGAACACACACCAGCCACCAACTCTGAGCTACAAGCCTGCATAAACAAAGTGCTCGCCAAGATTGACAGGGCCAGAGCCAGCCTAGCCGTGGTTGGTGGTACTCCTAGTACACCCTCCAAGACTCTTGCATGCAGTGTCACCTTGCTCAAGAGAGGTGCATACCTAGTTGAACTTGACACTCCAGAATCAGCCAGCCAGTTCAGAAGCTATGCACATGACCCCATCTGGGACCTCGCCAAGTCTTGCTTTGGGGACTCAGCACAGGTCATTGATAAGGCCTACAACCTCATCTTTTGCTTGGTACCATGCAGAAAGGTCTTTGACCCCTCAAGGGCTGAAGACATCACAACCCTCAAGCAAAAAAATGGGCTGGCCCAAGGTAGCATCACATCAACCACCTGGCTGAAAAAGGTTGAGAGATGGCATGCCAAGCAAATCATCGCCTCCTTAAAAGTGACCTGCAACTCTCCACACATGGCCAACCACCTTCTCTGAGAGTGTGTCTTTGTGGCTGAACACCATGTCATGATTTGAAAGGATCTTTGCAAGCCTCTGCGATGCAACAACTGCCAGGAATATGGGCACATCCATGCCTCCTGCAGTAAAACCTCCTGCTGCTCATATTGTGCCAGTACCAACAATAGCTTTGATGACTGTCCCTCCAGGACCACCCCACAATGCATAATGTGCGGGCCTAACTCTACTCACCTGAGCTCAGCTTGACACTGCCCAAGCTTCAGGAAATACTGTGATGATCTGGATACTTGCTATCCAGAGAACAGCATGCTCTTTTTTTTCACTAGCAATCCTGCCAACTGGGTCTTTCACCTGCCTAAGCTGTCTAAATCCCCCCCAGTATCCACTCCATGGGTCTCCGACTTACATGAATTGGAGCCCCTGGGCTCAGGCAGCATTCAGCTAATGCTGAACCGAGCTGTATGGCCCCTGCAGTCCTCCTCTCTAACCCCCCTGCTTCCAATGACCAGTAAAATAAAACTTTCACCCCAACTGCACATTTGGCAGCAAAACCTGCATAAGTCTCTCCTAGCTCAGGAAGCCTTACTTGGCACAGCCCGACCAGATGACTGGGACATCCTGGCACTGCAGGAGCCCTACCTCAACCACCACAGCAACACTAGAGCCACATCAAAATGGGTGACCCACTACCCCCAAAACAGCCAGCATGACAGCAACACTCATGTGCACTCTATCATACTCATTACACTAATATTTCTACAGACTTTTATACCTTCCTTGATGTCCCCTCTCCAGATGTTACAGCAGTTTGCTTCCAAGGCGCCCATGGCCACCTGACCCTTGTCAATGTTTATAACAACTGTATCCATAATGATAGCCTCAACGCATTGTTGTCCTTCCTCTCCTCACATTTTCCCCTCATCTGCCTGTCACCAAATGATCACATGCTTTGGATTGGTGACTTCAAGTGACACCACTTGCAATGGGAGACAATCAAAAACTGGCACCTGAACTCATTGGAAGCAGAGATCCAGCCTCTCCTCCACCTCCTAGGCCATTACCACATGGAGCATCTGGAGGAGGAACACTGACACAGACCCCATCATCTCCTGCTCCATTATGCCCTCTATCTGCCCTTCTACCACAGACCATCTACCTATCATTACAATTGTAGAGCTCCCACTCTCACACACATCCCCCCCCTTCCTCAAGGAACTTTCAAGAGCTTGACTGGAAAGTATTCAATAAATCGCTGAAGGCAAAGTTGGATGCACAGTCTCCTGCATGCCACATTAGAACTGCAGAGCAGTTCATAGCCAAGGTAACAGCGGCGATGGCACTAATACACAGGGTCATGAACTGCGATGACATATGTCAGGGGACTTCTATTTGACTTTCATTTTTGGCACCTCACTACACTCCAACCCACCTCCTACACCACTCTCTGGGACCCCTGGAGCTTGCTCTAGACCTCTGGAGACCTCTGGAGATCTCCAGAGGTTGTTTTCTTTTTAGAAAAGCCCCAGAACTTCCTGCACTCCTTGTTCAAGCATTAACCAAGGTTAAGGTTAGCTCCAATCACCTGTACAGTTGTTTCCATGCCTCCACCACCTGCTGATGCACTGCACCAAGCAGTGAGGAATCCTTAGACTTGTTCTCTTCAGATTTCCCTCTGCTAGGTGATTAGTTACTATTGTATCATTGATTATCATGCTTCATATAACTTCAGATTTCCCGCTGCTAGATTTCCCTCTGCTAGTTGTGTGATTGAGCCGCAACTCCTGGAGGTCACCCTTACAACATAGTCCCAATGCACAAACTGTGCTTCTTCACTAAGTGCTGGTGGACTAAGGAGCTGATGGCTCTTAAAAAGGCATGGACAAAGGCCAACAACCTAGCTTACAAATACTGCAATGTCACTGACCATTCAGCTAAAGTCGAGGCCACAAAGCTGAGATCCTAGCTGAGTCTTTATTCCCTCCTCCACCCCATGCATATACCTCTTCCCCCTTTGCCTACCCTCAACCCCTGCCTGGCATCAGATTCCTTAGTTGAGGCCACATAAGGTCTGCTATTGACATGCTGAAACCCTATAAAGCCTTGGGTCCTGACAGGATACCTAACATTGTACTAAAGCAATGTGTGGACATCTTCACCGACCATTTATTTTTTATATACCATGCAGTCTTTGAGCTCAGTAGTTACCACAGCTCCTGGTTAACATCCATTATGCCAGTTCTGCGCAAGCCAGGCAAGCTGGACTACAGCAATCTCAGAGCTTACCACCTAATTGGTCTCCTCAATACCATTGGAAAGCTCTTATCCACCATTGTTGCCGCTGACCTTTCTTTTCTTGCAGAGAAACACAACATGGTCTCTAGCTGACAATTTGGCAGATGCCCCAGCTGCAACACAACAAATGCAATGCACACAGTTGTCACCAAGTTCAAGGATGCTTGGTGCACAGGACATGTGGCAGCTGCCCTGTTCTTGAATGTGCAAGATGCCTTTTCAAACACTAGACATGACCGCCTCATACACAACATGCGTGAACACTGAGTCCCCAAATGCTACGTTAAACTTACAGAACACATGCTCATAGGTCAATGGACAATACTCAGATTGGATGGCCAAGACTCAGACCCATTTGAGGTACTCAACAGCACAACATAGGGCTGCCCCTTAGCAATGCTTTTCTATGTGTTCTATAATGCCCCGCTCATTCAGATCGCCAACAAGCCCTGCAAGAACAAACTTGTCTCTGGATTTGTGGACAACACCATGTTCCTGGCAACTGCCAAGACCCTCCCCAAATGCCATGCCACCCTAGCTGACATGATGCACAGAACAGACGGTGGATTTGACTGGTCTCTCTCTTATGGCTCACCGTTCGAACTGACAAAGCTCACTCTCATGAACTTCCCTTGCTCTCAACTTGACAAAATTTCTGGTGACCTGTCACTCATGCATATCAACCCAGGGAGTGCAACAACCACCCAGCTTGTCAAGACTGTCTCCACGTACAAGTACCTGGGGATCATCTTTGACATCAAGCTCCAGTGGTCTACTCACTCTCAGAAAGTCATCGCACAAGCAGCCTAGTAGTCAATGCAGGTGATGCGCCTCTCCAAGATCTCTGGAGGAATGTCCCCCCCATCACATGCACCAGCTCTACAACACTGTAGCTGTTTCTGCCATCACCTACGTTGCTGAGATCCGGTACACAAGCATGTACACCTCGCCCTCAGGACTGAGAAAACAGGGCTCTGTGGCTGTTACCAACAAGCTCATCCCCTCTCAGAGGCATGCCATGCAAATCAACACAAGAGCCCTCAGCACAACAGCAGGGGACACACTAGATGCACACACCTTCCTGCTCCTGGTCGAGTTTCTCTTCAAGAAAGTACTATTCCATGCAGCAGTGCGTCTTTCCTCTCTTCCTCAATCCCATCCCCTCTTTACCCTTGTGCATTGCATGGCCAAACACTATGTTGCCAAGCACAGCTCCCCACTACACCACCTCTTTCACTTCACTGCGGTTATTCCTAACACTATAGAGACTGTCGAGCCCATCTGATGGTGGCCGAACTACATGCCCTCCTTTTCAACTGTCATTGCAGACAACAAGGAATCTGCCCTGGCCCTTGCCAGCAACAACTTTGCCTCACCCCCCACAGCAATCTATTGCAATGGATCAGGCTACAAAGATGGTATTGGCGCCTCCACAATACTAGCAAGTCCCAACACACCATATATGAAGCTGAAATAGTGGGCATCATCCTTACCCTCTACCTACTGACTCTTTTCATAAGCAAAATTACCGCACAATCCATCATTGGTAGTGACAGCCAAGCAATGCTGCAAGCACTAAACAATCAATGCCCCCACCCATTTCACTACCTCCTCGACCACATCTACTTGGCAGCTGAATGCCTCCACACCAAACAGGACCACCTCAAATAAGCAACGGAGCACCAATGTGCTGCCTACAGAGGGACCCTGTGGTCCAACCACACCCACAATGTCATTGACCTACAGCTCCACTGGAGCCCTGGCCACATCAGTTTCCAGCCCAACAAACATGCAAACTAACTAGCCAAAAAAGCCACCAAAGGTCACTCAAGTAACTCCAAGAAGCTCTCACCGCTCCTCAGACACAACCCACTGCCAACCAGCATTACTGCAACTTGACAAGCAGCTCTCATCAACCTCACTGACAAATGGAAGAACTGCTGGAAGCAATCTCCATGCTATGCTGACACTCATGTCATTGATCAATCTCTACCCTCAAAGAAATACCTCTACTTAACCCAACTTCTCAACCAGCAACAATCTGCCCTTCTTATGCAACTCTGCACCCACCATATCCCCCTCAATCAATACCTCTTCTGCATCAGATGCTCTGAAACACCAATGTGCCCACACTGTAAGAACCTCACAGTCAAGATGGTCTAACATCTCATCATAGAATGCCGCCACTACTAATTTGAAAGACACTGTTACTGTCAGGTTCCACTGACTACAGGGGCTCAGTCCACTGGGCGAATACCTTATGTGGTAATCCACCGTGTCCACAGACGCAGAGCACCAGTAGGGCATGAGGCGTAGGAGACTAAAGCGGGGTGGGAGCAGTATGTAGGGGAGTGCCAGTAGCGCTGGCGAGTGGGCAAGTGCTGGGGAGGGTGGAGGACGAGTGCTGGGGGTAGGCGCGAGTCCTGGGAGTACAAAAGGGTGGAACGAGCGAGCGCCGGTGCACAAGTGAGTCCCAGGGTTCAAAGAGGTAACAGGCGCGGGGACTTAGCAAGTCTCAGGGATGGAATCAGAGACGCAGAAATCAAGCAGGCCAAAAGGGAAAAGGGTTGAAATAAGACAGAGGGAAAGGGAACAGATTAAGCTGAGATGAGGAGTCGGAGACAGAAGAGCCAAGAGAACTTAGAGTAGGAGAGGGAGAGGAGAAGCAAAGTAGAATGGATTAGTGTACGAGACGAGTAGAGACAAGGCAGGGAGATGATACAAGGCAAGTACAATAAGAAAAAGAAACAAGTAGAAATGATGAGACCAGGATGCATGAGAAGACGAGATAGAGACGAGAACACAACAAAACAGTACAGAGCTACAGTAATATCAAGACTAGAGTACTACTTACTACTCTACGACTTATATACTACATAGTATGTAGGCCCTGGGGCTCAGGCTCGGGTTTCAGTGGTGGGTCGTGGCACCAGGGCTTGGGGTGAGACCCAGGGGCCACACAGGGCAGAGTGAGGTTGAGACATGTCGTGCAGGGTGGGGGTCTCATACTGGAAACACAGAGACACGTGGCGGTGGGGCGGTGAAGAGGGAGCAGGAGTGGGGTGTGGCATGCAGAGGTCAGGTCAGTGGTGATGTGTGATTGTGATGCATGATGGGGGTCTCGGCACAGGCCGGGGGTGACAGGTGGTGCTGGCGCTGATGTGGCAGCTATGGGCAGTGTGATAGCTGAGACCGGCGCTGATGTAGTGGTCACGGCGGTGATGGCCGGGGGATGCCGCAAGTGGCAGTGGCTGTGGTGGTGATGGGTGGTGATAGCCAGTGATGGCTGGGGATGCCGCAAGTAGCGGTGGCTGGTGGTGGTGATGGGCAGTGATGGGCGGTGATGGCCGGGGGCTGCCGAGGGGATTGGCTGGGTAGTGGTCCAGGCCCAGGGCAGTCGTGGAGGTTGTTTTGGGGAGGGTTGGAGTCCTGGGGCCAGGGCTGAGTCCTGGGGGTTGGTAGTGGGTTGTGACAGTTACCTACGCTTAAAGCTACAGTGCAAAGCTGAGTCCCTATTCTTCTTACTTACCAAACCAAGTGCACTTAACCTGCTCTTCCAGTTCATCCATGCTATAAAATGCCTTGAAAAGCACAAACCTCCAGCTCCAGCCTTGCTGACGGGCCCACCGAGGCCCACATAACCCTCTTTACCCTCAACTTACAAACCCCTCTAATATTGGCTCAAGTACATCACCTCTCCCCACCCTCTCATGTCTCAACTCCTCAGAGTTGAGGGCACTACTGTGCAGCTCAACCCTCCTCCCCTGGCCATTAGCCAGAGGCCTCGTAGCACCCAACACACTGCAAAACAGTCTCTGGTTGTAACAGAGGAGCACAACCAAAAATGACTAAAGAACATTGGCCTACTCATTCTCCACATATGTGGTGGGGCGTGAATTCTTGTGGCTCTCATAATCCACAGTAGTACCATGCAACATGGCCCTAGGTACCAAGCATGAAATATATTGATTCAAAAAAAAAAAAAAACTGAGGCCCAGATCTGTGCCTCAGGGCCTCCCTCTTGTATATAAGTTGTAGTGTAGTATCTGGTACGTTAGTCTTGATATTGTCTTACCATACCCATCTTGTATTTCTGTCTCTCTTGTATTTCAAGTCCCGGTCTCTCCTAGTTTCAACTCTGTTTTATTTCATATTGTTTTGTACTCACCTCTCTCATCTCTACTTGTCTTGTACTTCATTCAATCTACCTCTCTGCTTCTCTCTTTCTCCACCTCAGCCTCTAAGTTCCTCGTCTTTTTCTTGTTTCCTGTCATGACCCACTACCAACCCCCAGGACTCAGCCCCAGCCCTGGGACTCCAGCCCTCCCCAAAATGACCTCCACGACCGCCCCAGACCTGGACTGCTACCCGGCCAACCCCCTCGGCGGTCCCCAGCCATCACCGGCCATCACTGCCCATCACCATCACCAGCCACTGCCACTTGCAGCATCCTCCGGCCATCACCGCCGTGACCGCCACATTAGCGCTGGCCTCGGCTATCACATCGCTCATAGCTGCCACATCAGCACCGGCACCAGCAACACCCATCGCCCCTGGCCTGTGCTGAGACCCCCATCATGCATCACGATCATACATCACCACCGACCCAACCTCCACACGCCACACCCCGCTCCCACTCCCTCCTCACCGCCCTGCCACCACATGTCTCTGCGTTTCCAGTATGAGACCTCTACGCTGTGCAACATGTCAAAACCCCACTCCACCCTGCACGGCCCCTGGGTCTCACCCTAAGCCCTGGTGCTGCAACCCGCCACTGGGACCTGGGCCTGAGCCCTGGAGCCTACCTACTGCATAGTATATAAGTCGTAGAGTGGTAGGTAGTACTCTAGTCTTGATATTACCATAACTTCCCTATTGTTTTGTTGTGTTTTGTCTCTATCTTGTCTTCTTGTGCGTTCTGGTCTCGTTATTTTCACTTTGCTTCATTTCTTATCATACTTGTCTCATATTGTCTCCTTGCATCGTCTCTATTTGTCTCTTACTCTAATTCCACTCTGCTTTGCTCCTTCTCTCTCTCTCAATTCTAAGTTCTCTTGTCTCTTCTGTCTCTGGTTCCCCATCTTGACTTGATCTGTTTCCTTTCCCCTTATCTTATCTCAGCCCTTTCCTGTTTCAGCTCGCTTAATTTTTGCATCTCTGTTTTCATCCCCAGGACTTGCTAAGTCCCTGTACCCATCATCTCTTTGAACCCTGGAACTCGCTCATGCCTGGCGCTCGCTCGCCCACCCTCTTGTATTCCCAGCACTTGTCCTTCACCTCCCCGGCACTCACCCACTCACCCAGCGCTACTAGTACTCCCCTGCACACCTCTCCCACCCCGCTTTGGCCTCCTACGCCTTGCACCCTACCAGTGCTCTGCATCTATGGACACGGTGATCACCACGTAAGGTATTCGCCCTGCCCCACACTCCTTGACAGTACTTGCAGTGCATGTAGACATTGCATTCACCATGTAAGGATCCATCCAGTATTCTGAGCCCCTGTGGTCAGCAGAACCTGACAGGTTTTTGATGAGATTGAGTTAGACAAATCATCCCTCCCCTCTTGGCATGGCACATAGCCATGGCTTACATGTGTGTAAGTTTATTCTCACCAGTTTCCACCTCTGCACATTGTTGCGACTCACTACCAACCTCCAGGACTTAGCCCTGGCTCTGAGACTCCAACCCCCTCAAAACCACCCCCATAACCGTCCCAAGCCTAGAGCGCTACCCAGCAAACCACCTCGGCAACCCTCAGCCATCACTGCCTGTCACTGCCACCAGCCACTGCCACCATTGGCATCTCCCCGGCCATCACTGCCATGACCATCACATCAGCGCCAGCCCTGGCTATCACACCGCCTGTGATCACCACATCAGCGCTGGTCCTGGCTATCCCTGGCACCTCCACAACCACAGCTGCCACATCAGTGCCGGTGCCAGTAGCACCTGACGCTCCCCCTGGCCTGTGCCGAGACCCCTATCACACATCACAATCATGCATCACTGCAGACCTGACCCTGCATGCCATGCCCCGCTTCCACTCTCCTCCCCACCGCTGTGCTGCTACATGTCTCTGCACTCCCAGAGCAAGACCCCCCATGCTATGCAACATGTCTCAACCTCCACCGCCACCTTGTGCAATCCCCAAGTCTCACCCTGAGCCCCGGCACCATGACTCGCCACCAGGACCTGGGCCTGAGCCCCGGGACTTACTTACTGCTCAGTATATAAGGCATAAAGTAGTCAGTAGTACTCCAGTCTTGATATTACCATACTTCTCATATTTTTTCCTCATGTTTGCCTCTGTCTCGTAGTCTCACATGTTCCGATCTCTGTTTTTCCAACTTTGCTTCCCTTATCATCGAACTCATCTCGTATCTTCTTCTGTTCATTGTCTCTACTCGTCTCCTACTCTAATTCCATCTCTGCTTCACTATTCCTCTCCTTTTCAACCTCTAAGTTCACTTTATCTCTTTCGTCTCCCACCTCTAGCCTCAACTTGTTCTGTTTCCACTTCTCTTTATCTTATCTTGACTCTTTCCCCTTTCGGCTTGCTTGACCTCCACCCTGCTTGCTTCTATCCCCAGGACTCACCAAGTCCCCGTGCTTGCCCAACTCCTATTTCATTAAGCCCCAAGACTTGCTCACGCACCAGCGCTCGCTGGTTCCATTTTCTTGCTCCCCCGGGACTCATGCTTACCCCCAGCACTCTTCCCCCACCCCTCACTGGCACTCACCCTCCATCCCGGCATTACTGGTGACCCTTTGCTCATGTCCCTGGCCCTGCTTTGGTCTCCTATGCCTCATGCTCATGCCAGTACTCTGCATCTGTGGACACAGTGCTCACCACATAAGGTACTTGCCCAGTGGACTAAGCCCCCTTGGTCAGCGGAACCTGACACACATGACCTTAGGGTTGTTTCATAGTACCTACAATGCCAGTTCACAAGATGGAGCACCAGTCCAACAACCAGCTCAGGACATTTGATGCACTCCCATCAGCTGAGGTACATGATCTCTGTGCCGATGCCTTAAAGAGTTACTACAGTGTTCAACCTATCCAACCCCATTGAATGGATGAAGACCTTTGTGCTTACACTGTTCATGTTATCCACAACAACTCCACATCCAGGCTTATCTGAGCGTCTCCATCCTTCCTCCAGGCATCTGCACTCCTGGGGCCAACTCCTGGGGCCAGAATATGTATCTGATGGAAAAAGAATCAAAGAAACCTGTCATCTGTCTCTTGGCCAGCTTTTTACTATAGAAAAAGGCAAATTTTCTTTGTTCAATTACTTTTTCCATCAGAAATTGACACATTAGAAATGACATAACAGTTTTCCTCTTCATTTTTTCCCAAGGAAACACAATTGGGTGCTGTAGACTGTAGACTAAAACACCGGTTTAGTCTACAGGTGGATGGTAAGTCGTACGTAAATATTTAGTAAGTAATCTCTTCACTCACCCTCAGTCACAAATATAGTCAACTGAGGGTGGTTTGTTTATGTGCCAAGATAATAAAAGAAAAAAAAAAACAAAGACTGCGTTGTGGCTGATAGCTCAGCTTGGAGGTAACATCTGTATAAGGTAACACGGTCAGTCCCATGACGTATGAGCGGGGGTGACAAGTCACTCGCTCAACAGGGGTGTCAGCAGTGCTGCTTCGGCTACTGAATCACGCATGCGCTTGCTGGCTCCTACGCCAATCAATCCCTGGGAAATCTGTTTGACTTTGCTCAATTTCACCGTCTGCAAATCCTCTGACGTCAACAGGCAATTTGACAAATGTACCAACTGCATCCGACCCTCCTGTCGACCCTCCAGTTCCTCGCATCGACACCCTCTTCTCCCATCCTCCCAAATGCCCACACCTTCTCCATCCAAGGTTACCCCAGATACACAGAGCCTGTCATCTCACACCTCACCTCTACATACGCACAAACCTCCCGACCCAGCGTCAGATTACGACACAAGACGAGATTGGCCAAATCACGGTGTAGGATGTGGCGGGCAGGGCTGTTTGGTGTAATCTTGCCATGGGCCCAACTTGGTCCGAGCGAATACCAATTTTACACTGAAATCTCTGTAGATCAATCAATGTTTTGTTTCCCTCTACTTTGTTTCCTTTGACTCTTTGACTTGTGCCATTTGTATGCAGACTCCAGTGTCTATGCCACCAGGTTCGTATCTTTTTCGCAATGGGTATGAACAGATCAACAAGCCCAACTTATCCCTCCATCTTCCTTCCATCCTGATGAACAGCGATTTGTTCAACCATCATTCTCATATCTCTTATCCTCCGACGTCAACTCCTTTTCTCGCAAAAACCATGCCAATGTCTGACGCCTCATCCCAGCGCTCACAGGCTCACCGTCACTCACATAGTCAAACAATCCCAATCCATCTTTCACTGTGATAACGGGACACATCATAGCAATCTGGCTGTCAAATTCTCAGTTATTTGTATATCTCGTCAGATGTTCCGTGCAGAGACATCCCTTGATTGCAGTAGCCATTGCGACTATCACCTGGTGGCTCATTTATACCACAAGTGCAAGAGTTCTCATGCGTCTTGTGTTTCACATCCACCACTTTTTAGGCCTTGAGCGTGTTCACTTATTTCGATTGAGGCTTTTTTTTTGCAGGGAGCGAGCTGCTAGTTGTGAGCTTTCTTTCACTTCTTCCATCGCTCTATGGTCACACTTGATATGCTAACGTTCCTTGCACTCAGTGTTGAACCCTTTCCTGCTCCAACAGAGTATGAAATATTTCTTACCATTTCATTCAAGCGAAACTCACTTTACACCCAATATCAGAATGTCATTGGGCAGTTTCTTGTCCATTCCAAGTGAGCAGCCAAATTTAACAGATCATACAGCAGAGTCAATCTCGACATTGACAGTACAGCTACTTACAACTTCATCAGAGGAGCCACTTCATACAAAAAAAATAACAAACCATCATCTAACAAGACATTGATACGAGGGCTTTGCAAAAAAGCTGAAAACTGTAAGCAGTGATAAAACGTTGAAAACGGTAGACGTACCTCATAAGATAAAACCGTTGAACCCACACCAATGGCAGGAGACACCACGTTGACAAGAAAGAAGTCAGAAATAAGACTGATGCCAAAAGGCGGATGCCGAGTGATGAGATCACAAATCCATCACGACATCATGATCTCAACGTTCTGGACAGGTGGCTGTGCTCGGTGATGACCGGCATCACGGATCAGTGATCTGAGATGACATCATGATCTTGGGATTAACCTGACAGGTGGCTGTGCCCGGCGATGGCCGCCATCACGGATCATCACTGACCCAGTGATGGGCCATCAAACTGCCCAACAAACCTCTGTTAAATCGTACCTACTGACTACCATCATGCCCCACGCGTACCCACAGACAACCCACCCCAAAGCCACGCGCACAAGCCCGTAGGAGGGAGGAACGGAGGACGAGGGAGGGCCGACCGGCTGAGACAGAGCCGGAGGAATGGTCTTTTGCCGGACTAAGGCTAAACCATTCCTCCAGAGGGTCTGGACACGCCAAGACGGCGGCGGCACCCCGGGTGTACAAGGACAGCGGCGGAATCATGCGGACTGCGCCTGGTCCGTGCACGTCGTCGAAGGATATAAAAAGGGAAGGATATTGGGGAAGCTGAGCAAGCAATCAGCTTGCCACGGCACGAGGTACCCAGGGAGTGGATCTTTAGGCCTAGGAGCAGTGTATTGACTTCAGCAGGGTATACGGGACAATACTAGTTATATATTTGACTTGAAATTTAGTTCAGCTGTTCCCAATTTGCGTGAACGAGAACTTTGATTTTAACTTCAAATAAAAACTATTATTCAGTCTACTAAAAGTGTGCGCACGTGTAACTGAGCCCGACGCAACTAAGTGAATAGATTTATACTGATCTAATCAGTTAATCTTATCAGTAAGATTAAAATAAATCAATTTCGCATCAACATGCACCACATGTAATAACAGAGCCACCAGCACTGTCATCTCCAAGGACGTCAATAGAAAGCAGTACACAGATCACTAGAGTCCATGCGTCACCATTTACTTCGACCAGTTTCTTTCCGATCTCTGGGACATCATCCTTAGGAACCACTGGCAAGTCATCAGGTCCTATCATCGGCGGTGTTATAGGTGGTATAGTTGTCGTGACCTTGAGCGCCCTCACAGTAGTTATAATGATCAAACGCCGCCGCCGTTACCGAAAACAGGATGGACCAGTTCTCACAGTCAATCCCCTGCCCGACAATCCTCACATAATGGAGATTGCAGCACAACACGGTGAATATAGAACCTTTTATCAATCAGTATCTCGTTTTCAATTGCGGATTTTGGACATAGAACTTCCAGAAAACGGGCCTTGTCCAATTCATAACTACGAAGATTCGTCTGCTAGTGGCAGCTCAAACCAAAGAACGCTCGGGCCGGGGCCTGCGCTCCCCCCATCGCTGAGAGACTTCCAGTCGGTCATGCAGCGTCAGATGGAGATGATGGAGAGTATGTCGCAGCGTATAGATATGGTGGCTCTCGGACTTGAGGCGCAGCAGCGTGTGCACCAGGATACGGATGGTGAGCCTCCGGATTATGAGAGTCAAATGTCGAAGTAGGGTATTGTTCCCATTTCTTTCTTGAGTGTTTCGTTCCATGTTTGTATAT
Source organism: Termitomyces sp. T159_Od127 (assembly GCA_018857305.1). NCBI lineage: Eukaryota > Fungi > Basidiomycota > Agaricomycetes > Agaricales > Lyophyllaceae > Termitomyces > Termitomyces sp. T159_Od127. The sequence goes on along the minus strand of JABCKQ010017557.1, from coordinate 4,882 downwards.
TCTCTCCTTTTTGTTCCCCAAGTATGCAAATGTCTGAAGCCTCATCCAGGCGTTCGCAGGGCGCAACGTCACTCACATAGTCAAACAATCCCAATCCATCTCCCACAATTATAAAGGGGGGGACATTATAGTGATCACCGTCAACATTGATCTTGAGCTACTTATGTATCCTCGTCAGCCTCGTCAGCTGGAGAAGGGAGGTAGTTCCTCCCGGGAAAAAGCAAGTCCAGATACTTGCCACTTCAAAAGAGGCGGGGATGAGACAACCAGTAGCACAAGACACACAAAGACCTCTGCATTATAAATGAACTGCCAAATGATAGTCACAATGGTTACCGCGATCAAGGGATAGCTCTGCATAGAATATCTGGTTCTCCATCTCGAGTGTTTTTCGATATCTGCCGTTGTCATGTCCGCAATGCTGAGGATGGCCTTACACGACCCAAACCAAATGCACGATATGTTATATTTTTCTTTTCACTCTTTTTTTCCTTTTCTTTATTTTACCTCTTTCGGAATACCGTTTGCCACCCTTGCCAAGGCGATCGGTATTTGTCAGTCTTTTGGATAAACCTTATTCTTTTTCTAGATAATCAATATACACAAAACACTACCCTCAGTCATCTACCTTACACTGGAGTGACTGAGGGTACGTGAACTTACTTTCTATACTTTACTTCTTGCTAATTACCTACTGTAGAATACTCTCTGTATATCTCTACAGGTAATACAATTAGTCGTCTACCTTACACTGGAGTGACTGAGGAATACTCACTGTATATCTCTACACGCAACCGCCAAAGCAATTAGGCAAGAGACTTCCTTAGAGTCTGAGTCTTTGGTGTTTGATGTACCCACCCAATTTTCAACCTTTGGCTTGAGCGCACCTGGGCTAGCTGGAAGTTCAAACATGACCGAAATGCGTACCCATATTGTACCTACAACCACTTCCACCTCTCCAATCATGGCTCCTATGCAGTCATCATTAACCGCCAGCAAGTCACCAGGTCCTATTATCGGCGGCAGTGTAGGCGGTGTAATTACTGTGGCCTTGAGCGCCCTCACAGCAGTCATGATAGTCAAACGCCGTCGCCGCCACCGCCAAAATCAAGCTGGACCAGTCCCCAGAGTCAACCCGCTCCTTGACAACCCTCACATTACGGAGCTCGCAGCCCAGCGTGGTGAGTATGATCCTTTCTGAATCAATATCTCGCTTTTGATTGCTTATTTCGGACATAGACCTTCCTGAAAAGGGGCCGAGTCCATTCTACAGCCATGAAAATCCTTCTGCCAGCGGCAGCTTGAACCAGAACTAGTGATGCAAAATGTGATTGCAAAGTTAACTTATCAGAATATATATTCGATTTAGTTTACTTTAGTATTTCACAAAGTTTCGTGGGGCTTAGTTACACGCACGCGCACTTTGGATGGTGAATTATAATAATTTTATTTGATTGTTAAAAACTGCTTTAGTTCAAACTGAGTTGAAGACTAAAGGCATGCTTTTGAGCTTGAGATAAAACTAATATATTCCAACGTAGTACTCAAAGCCGATTCAATTGCTTGTAGGCCTAAGAGATCCGCTTCCTGGGGACTTCGAGCCGTGGCAACTTGATTGCTTACCCGAAGTCCCCCAAACCGACCCCCTCTTATACCATTGCCGGTGCACATGGACCATCGCGTGGCTTGCATGATTTTGCTGCCCTTTTTTAGGCTCAGGTGTCATACCTGGGACAAATTAGTGACCATATATGGTCACTAAATTTGATGTGTCTATATATGGTAACTAATAGTTGGTGACCATTTGGAGATAGTTTTTAGTGACCATTTGGATGTCCGCTCTAATAAGAAGTATTTTCCCATGGTCAATCAAAGACCTCTGGACTCTGATTAGTGCTCCTTTCTTTTGATCTCCCTCATCCTCTATATTTTGTGTGAAGATTACTGCATAATATGCCTCTTGAAAGATTTTCCCGAGGCTTCAATCAACCAGGGCACTTGGCAGGAGGCATCAGGCCAGGTGCTGGGAGGAAGAGGAAAGAGATCAGTGATGACACTGATCAGCTGCTAGTTCAGGTAGCAAAGGTAAGTTTACATCATGTGTAATACTTGATATTCACTGAACTTAATTTAATAGCACTTAAAGTGCCAAGCAGATTGCCTACCAGGTCTGTGGCTGGAAGTGGTGATCTCAGTAATCTTTGGAGCATCTTTGATATGTTTTAAGCTCTGATCCAGATCATTATAGTTAATTTTATTCAGAGAAGAAGAGACCTCAGACACAAGAATTGTCTTAGCAGACTGTACTTCAAGTTCAACCTCAGATTGGTATCTTAGATTACTTTCATGTTATAGTGCTTTAAATGGGCAGTTCTCTGATCTTGACTCTGACTCTGAATCTGATGATACAATCTCTGACTTGGAAAATGAGGATCCTTTGTATGATCCTACTGATCTTGAGTTCTCTGACAAGTCACCAGCTGGTGTAATAAAAGCTTTTCTCTTGTCTATAAAAAGCAAACACATTCTCTGTATCCAAGGCAACCTGAATTTACAGAGCACATTGTCTCACACATTGTCTCCATGTGTACACAATCTGGTGTCATACCCCCTGATATAGCATCTGACTGTGAGGCAATACAAAACTGACCAAACATTTGTGCAAGTGTTGTGGGTGGGGCTATTTGATATGCTATTAGCATGGAACAAGCTGATTAGGGCCTATATCATAACTTATGCTGGTACATATATTGTAGATCAATCAATGAAATATTTTCATTGCCCTCTACAACTATTAATGCCATACAATAGGGGGTAGCGTCAATTGAGAAAGATCACCCAATTGACACTGATAAGAATATATCTATGATATTCAACTACCTATTAAACAGGCATGGAAGGGAGGGTGCTGAGAGGTACTGAAATGTATATGGATGAGGAGGTTTGAATTTAAGAAGTGTACCAAACATGTGACCATTAGCTCTCAACACAAACACATCACACATTTATTTCAGTGTCTTCATTCCAACATACTTATATTTTGTGTTATTGTCTAACTCAACAGAAGTTGTATTTGTAACCATAAGCCATAGACAGTTTAATAGAATCTGACATCATAGATACATACTTATTAAGATGGGAATAAGGCACAATGTTTGAAACATTGTACAATAGGGGGTTGCATCAATTGAGAAAGATCACCCAACCAGTTGGGAAATGACACCATTGTCATGCAAGACAATAATTCCCTAGTGAAGTGTCAAGAACAGAAATGATCCTGCATCAAAGGCATCAAGAATCCAGGTGAGGTCTAAAGCAAGCCCCAGGGGTCCCAGGGAGTGGCACAAGAGGTGGGCCAGAGTGTAGGGGAGTGGATCAAGGAGAAGTCTGTGTGGACCAGAAATGGAAGTCTCCTGACAATCTCCAGTAATGGAGAAATGTGTCAGAAGACCATCTTCCCAAAATCTTCACAACATCTGGAGAAATCTTTGAAAGCAGCAAGTGCATAGTACCTCCAATGTGGAAACAATGACCTGTTATTCTGTTGGATTTCCTTTGCTAACAATGCTGTTGACTCTTGAGATAAACTTTTGTTGTGTCAAAGGTAATCTTTTACTATTGGATGAGATGTAAACTGCCAGCACCTCATCAGACAATACACTGTTCTTCTGGTGCAACTCTAGCACTTCCAAGGGGTCCAATGAAGATTGGCAACACAGAACAATGTTCTCATCCTTGGTCCCACCCATCTTAGTGTTAGGTAAATGCAAGATATATGACCTTGACAAGGTTATTGCTCGTCTTAAGTCAGACCACTTTGGGAACAGCATTGAATCAAACGTTCTTCCAGCAGCCAGCAGGTATTTGCCCAATTGAGTTTATGCCCAGAAGCAAACCATCACTGATGCCTAGATGCAAGTGTCTAGCTCTATACCAAAATACAAACGTGACCTGAGAAACAATAGCATCTCAGCTGAAACAGGAGGATGCTCAGGCAGGAACAACAATGGAGGGCACAAATTTTCAACCTCCTTAATAACATAATCTAAGACTGTTCTGCCCTGGTAATTGTAACTGTTCTGAATATGCCAAGCTCTAATGCCATCACATATATTTGATACAGTCTACCCTGCAAGTAATGCTGCATAGTTCCACAAAAAATATTTTGGGACTGGCAAGATGGATCCTGTCAAGATTGAATGAAGCTCGCAATAATGTAAGAATTACCACACTGTGGCCAGATACCTAGCTGATGTTGAAGCCTTCTGTCATGATCACGGCATCATGACACTGGATACTGCTTAAATAGTGCCTGCAACATGTCAAGCCAGGCTTGACATTGTGGCCTTTTAGCCCAATTGGTAGATCACTTCTATTGCAGGAGTTGTGGTCATCACACCTTCCAAGCATGGGTGACTGCCTTTTGTGCATCCTTGGATAGAGATAGCTTTTCCCCTGAGTAGGGATACAATTGATATGTTCTTTCTGTTCTATGTGACTCTGCCTGTGAAGCCACACCCATGTCAGACCTCAATTATTCCACCTCACATTCTGCCCATGAGTGAATGAGAAGATCAGCAGAATTAGAGCTAACAGAATGAGAGCTATTGGCCATTGTACTTGACATAAAAAACTCCCTCCATTTAAAAGGGGGTGAGAGTGGATGAGGTGGCTGACTCACCCCTCAATCCTGGTCAGCCTCACAAACAATGGGGTGGGTCAAACCGTGTCCAAGATTTATTAGTTACATAGCATATCAGTAAAGAATACACTCAGTCTACCAAGCTTCAATGGCAAGTGTCATGAAAGGTTTCAAATAGTCAGGTAGCAATGGTGGAAAAGGGTATAGTAACTGTTGTGAAAGAAACTACCCAAAAATTGG
>JABCKQ010017556.1:8639-18718 GCA_018857305.1 Termitomyces sp. T159_Od127 | reverse complement strand
TCAATCTCAAGATTCTCAGAGCCCCTGTTCATGATAGTAAGAGAATGATTTCCTTCTCCAATATTACTGCGGTAGTAAAGCAAGCTCTTTACTGCGTAAGTTTTCGTGGATGCCGTGTGTTGCTCAGGAGGCTCGTTATCCAGCTGTACTGAATATGGCCCATTCTCAGGACCTACAGATCCGTAAATTGCAACCGCATCACCTTCAATCCGAGTGATATTGGGTATCTAGATCGTAACATTCCTAGTACACACACCCTAATTTTGATGAGATCAAGCGCTCTTCACTCGATACATCGAAACTCACTGCAAATGTCAATGTCGCAGTTGAATCCGACTCTGATGTGGATCTGAAGTAAAGATTTGAAGATCAGGTCTTCGGCAGGCACTCGAGTGAACTCACTGGCCAGTTATATTGTAGAAATGGTTTACATCTGTTGGGGAAGACCAATTTCCCTTATATTGAAAGGCTGGATCTGTATCATCGACCACACTCATGAACGGAAACCCCGATTTATTGCTATTGACGTTCGAAACCCACGTCAACTGTTAAGTGTTAATTGCAGCTCTGTGCATATGAAATGGGACCCACATAATCAAAAACAAAGGTGGAATTACCTTCATTCGATATTTTTATGGAATGTTTTCCCGGAGATAAAGTCCCGTTGGCTGAGAAGACAGGGGTTTGTGGTCTTCCTGTAATATCGAGTTCATTACCCGTGTATTTCTGGTCATCAAGAGTGACTGTGAAATTGCCGTGGCGAGTATTCCTAGAGCCATACACTGTGACATCTACACCTTCAAATTCGAAAGTCAAATTCGCTTCAGGAGTTATAGTCCTTGAAAAAGTCAATTGATGGAATCTGGATGAGGGGGGATTAGAGCAAAGATTTTGAGTAGGGTCAAGATCACTTACAAGTTGGCACCGTATTCATCAGTACTGGGGTCTGTAGAAATGTCATGGTGACTCCAAGCTTCAGGTGGATCATATTTGATCAGAGGGCTTTGGTCGTCGACACCAAGCAAGAGATTAGCCATTCCGTTGATTGAGAAGAGGTACGAATTAGTCGGTCTATATAGAAGAACGGCGCGCACAGGTCAATGACAACAATCTTACTGTTTCATTATAAATAACGCCTTGAAAACAAAACAACACTTTTTCAGGGAAGTTGAGCTGCCATGAATCGGGCAACTGGATATGACGCTCATTGTGAGCTCCTTCAGTAAAATCGGATGAGGATTCAATAATAGTAGGTTACCTTGGCAGCGGATAACATAGCATTACATCGACAGTATCTTGATCTGATGTGGCATGTTGTACAGTCAAAAGTGAGCAAGACAAAGTGCAGGGCGCAAGTGTGATTGAAGTATTGTAAACGAAGTATCAGTTATGGAAACAAGAACAAGTGCAGCTATTTTGAAATTGAACACCAGGGCCGGATCTCCAAGTTGACTGTTCAAGCAAAACATCACCAGATACCTAGTTTTAATCTTTGGGAAAGTTCGGCAACTTCGGCTGGGCCGGAGATTAGAGGACTCCGCGTGTGTTAGTTCCCCACTGTCCCGGGTAAAAGCGATGAACTAGAGACAGTGAAAATTAGGTTTAGCTGCGATCCGATTTACTCGATCATCAACGTGGTGTAACTAACATCTCCTGCATCATACTTCATGATCAAATCTCCGCAGATGCTATGCCGACTCTAGATTGCAGAAATTTTGGGTACAGTCGTTGTCAGCGTGGCTCATGATGGTTTTGGTCTATCACCTTCGCCGATCATCAATTCCAGAAAGCGCCGACTTGACGACAAATCCGCAGCTGTGTTTCCGTTCAACAAGGTTTGACGTTGTCCCATATGACAAGATGTCTTGACCTGCGGCTTCATCTCTTCACATGTTTGTAAGGAGAACAGGAAGATGCCATCTTTTTTGTGTTCATGATACATACATATGCATGAAAGCTCAGCAACGTTGAGTGAAGCCAAATAAGCGTAGACCACGAAGCCGATTTCGAAGCCAGGAGTCGCTCGAACAATCAGCTGCACTAAGTACTGGAACGAATGGTTAAATTAAGGATCAAGTTAGAAACAGCTGTAAGACATGGAACTCCAGTCCACTTCAGATGTACGCTGCTTGCTTAGGGTGAGAAACTTGAGTCGAATACCTTCGAACATCCCATGTTGTTAGGACTCAGCTTGAAACTTTCGGATCGCATAACTCAGAACTTACGATGGAACACCGAAAGATCTCCTTGCAATGAGATGTCCTAACTATAGTGATGGTCTCGAGATTTCACTTGCTTATTTGGAGATTCTCCGCATGCGCGCAGAGGATCAGTAGAAGTCGCAGATTTGATAACGATTTTGCATCGGATACCTCCGTATACACGTGACCCAACTTTCTGACTCCGAACCCCAGTGAGAAGTTTGTTTTCCATTCCCATCCATTACTATGCCTCCCCTGATGTTCAGAGTACCCTATGAGTCGGACAAAATAGATTACTGCCTCAACCAGCCGAATCCGTGCACAAAGGTGAGGCTCTGTGACAGTTTCAACGGGACTCGGCACAGGGTTCGACCGAACTATCAGCTGTCCGCGCGGAGCTTGAAACTATGGCCATGCGTCCTACCTCCGCACACTTCTTCCGCAATTGTCCTCGCGTTTTCATCATGTCACTTCAATCTCGGCTTTTGAAAATTTGCTACTGGCTCAACCATTCTAGTTTCCAGTGTTGTAGAAGTTTCTATAGAATCTCAATGCTGGTCAACATCTATCATTCAATTGACTCTTGAAGTTGAGGTCTGAACTTGCGAGTATGATCGGGTTTGCATACTCATTGCCAGTCTCTTCAGTCACGTTTGTTTAGCAAAAAGCAAAATCCTGTCAGTCAGCCACCTATAGATTAGCTTATGTTGTCCAACCTTCCAGACCTCGGGCGTCAAGACTTGTCCTGTAACGATCACAGCTCGCTACAAGCGGCTCTAGGTACGGATTTTAACGTCGCCTGCCCGGATGTCGTTGACGATACCATGCATACTGAGTGTCGTTCTACCAAATTATCTTGCCTCTGTCTCATACTTTTTTGAATAAAATACAGCATTTTCTAACTTGGCATGTTAATGCCAGACGATTAGACGGCTGTGTCTAGTACATTGATGTACAAAAGCAGAACCCCCCGTCGCCCATCATCGGTCGACAATCGTCGCCGCACCAACCACGCGAATACACTTAGATGTCGGACAGTAACAGGGAGACTAGGTCTAAAACGGTGACGGAAAGCTGGCACGTTCATCCTCCGCGTATGCAGAGCATTCCTAGGTCCTTGTAGCTTACCTCCATAGTCTGCGTAGCACCATGTACCATGGCACTAATTGCCCAACACATTAATTGAGGGGAAAAAAGCAGAAGCAATGCAAGTCATTTTGTGAGTCCTACTTGTATTAGGTTGTGGTGATTGATCCAATAATTAATTGAGTCACAAATAACCAATCAGAGTAGAATCAGACTGCCTTGAATGCATACTACCTGCTTTGGAAGCAGCATCAAACCCTGTTTCTTCCCGAGGAGTCTCAATGTATCGGTATTTTGTGTTGAACCTTGCATAACCAGGCTACCAGAGCTCATAAATTATATAATTTTAGGACTGTCGCATCGGAATGCTGACCTTGCGCCTTAAGTGTCGAGCTCCTTGAGGTGAATGTAGGGCTGACCCATTCTCTGCCATCAAGGTTGACGCTGCCATTGACGCATTTGATTGTAAGATGGACGGGTGAACACCTGGAATGTTGTTTGAATTGTTCATGGGTGATTCGGCCGAAGAGGGGAGAACTGTATACGTAGCCTTGCTGTTTTTGGGCATGAAGCACGGAAACGGTGATACGAGCATGGTTCCATTGGCAGAGGAGCTCATTTGGGAAGACTGAAGTGTGAATTGCGACTGGACGGCATGTTTGTTTATTTGCCGTATTCTTTTCTGCCTCAAGCAGAGCTATGAAAAGAAGAACAATAAATATCTCATCGCATCGAGGTGTCTTGGCAAAGAAAAATCTCACAAAAAAGCTGGTTAATAAAATGAGAATAACAACGGATGCTGCACCAACAGAAATACCGGCGATAGCACCAGCTGACAACCTAAAAATGATCAAGGATAATGACAGCTACGATAGAGAAGAGTAACACACCTTGCATGAGCCGGAGGACCTTCAGAGGTCTGCATTGGGTTCAAACTAAATTGAAGATAAGCAACGACGATTACCATATAAAAAAGAAACACACCTTGTTTCAACTAAACTTGAGGTTTCAGAGGTGGGGATCACGCTAAGAAGTGATAGGTTCAGAGTAAAAAACGAGCCGAAGCCAATTGACATACACAAGCGAAGGGAGTGATAGATAGTAGAGATTCGCGTAATCAATCTCAAGGAACCCATTACCCCTGTTCACGATGGCGAGTGAATGACTTCCCTCTCCAATATTACTGCCATAGTAAAGCAACCTCTTGACTCCGCGAGTGGTCGTTAATGCCGAGTAATGCTCAAGGGGCTCGTTATCCAACTGGACTGAATAGTGTCCATTCTCAGGACCTACAGATCCATAAATTGCGACAGCATCACCTTCGACATGGCTCCGGGTGAGATTGGGGATCCAAATCATCATAGGATATATACACACTCTAATATCATTGAGACCAAGCACCCTTCATTGAAGTTTCGATACTCACTGAAAATGTCAAGACTGCAGTTGAATTCAACTCTGAGGTGGAACTGTATGTTTTACAATCAGGAATTCTGCAGGCACACAAGTAAACTCACTGGCCGGTTATGTTGTAAAAAAGATTTACGTCTGCTGGGGAAAACCAGTTCCCTTGCTTGTATTGCCAAAAGCCTGGGTCTGTATCGTCGACCACACTCATGGATGGAAACCCCGTTTTATTGCTGTTGACGTTTGAAACCCATGCCGGCTGTTCAAATGTGAGTTGCAGGTCTGTGAATATGGGATGGGGCCTACATAATCGATAACAAAAGTGGAATCACCTTCATTTGATATTGTCATGGTATGTTTTCCAGGAGATAAACTCCTGTTGGCTGAGAAGACTGGAATTTGTGGTTGTCCCGTAGTACCAATTTCGCTACCCATGTAACTCTGACCATCAATATCGACTTTGAAATTACCATGACCGATATTCCTAGAACCATATACTGTGACGTCAACACCTTCGAATTCGAACTTCAACCTTGCTTTATGACTTTGAGTTTTGGAAAAAGTCAATTGATGGTATCTGGGGAGGGGTGTTAAAGCAGTAATTTGAGTAGGTTCAAGATCACTTGCTGGTTGGCACCAAATTGACTGGTACTCTTGTCCGTACTAATGTTGTGGTGCGTCCAAGCATCGAGTGGATGATATTTAATCAGCGGGCTTTCGTTGTCAACAGTAAGCAACATGCCGGCCATGGTGTTTATTGAGAAGAGGTGCGAGTATGTCAGTCTATATAAGAAAACGGCGTGCGAACTCCTTCAGAAATAGCGTATGAGCAGGACCCAATAATAGTAGGTTACCTTGGTAGCAGATGACATATCATTACTCGACAAGTATCTTGATTTCAAGTTGATGTGTTGTACGAATTGGAAGTGAACTTTGAGGCAAAGTGCTGGGCGCCATTAAAGTGTTCTAAACATCAGCTATTGATATGAGAACAAGGATAAATGCAGGGAAGCCTGTCATTATCCCAGTTCCAGTTATTTTGAGATTGAACACCAGGTAAGATCTCCAAGTTGACTGTTTGAGCAAAACGTCACAGATCCTAGTTTCGAGCAAGTTCGGCAGCATCGAGGTAAGTAAAGACTCCGCGTGTGGCAGGGGCTACCCACTATCCCGATGGTCTACGTGAACATTGGCAAGTGATATAATGGATAGTCTTTCTGAAACAAGTCGCAAAACAGCGATGAGCTATGAAGCACGATCCAAGTGAAAAATTAGGCTCGATCAGCTGCGGTCCCTTGATTTACTCGATCATCAACGCAGTATTTCCCTGCATCATTCCTCCTTGATCGAATGGACCACAACCCTAGATTGCAAAAAATCTGGCGCAGTCGTTGTCAGCATAACTGATGATGTTTCTTGTCTATCACCTTCGCCGATAATCATGATCAGCACGAAGGCACCGAGTTAATGACAAATCTACGGTGAATGCACAGCTGTGTTTCTGTTCAATGGGGTTCGACGTTGTCCCAGATGACCATGTGTTCCGACCAGCGGCTTCATCTCTTCACGTTTCTGGAAGGAGAACAGGAAGATACCATCTTTTTTTGTGCTTGTTCTACTTCTGCGACAATGGAATATGTAATAGTCAAGAGTGGACCAAGCTAGAGAAAGCAGCTCAATTCTAAAGGAGCACTGGCTCCCTCAGGTAGTCTTCTCTCAGAGGCAGCATGTATATAACCAGTGTGGCGCTGATTTGCTCAGTGCACCTCCAATTGATAATACCCCTGACCTTGAATGATTAAAAACATCAGCTAATGAATCATCATTTCAAGGAGCTATCAAAGAACCAGTGTCTCAGCGACATATAGCACGGAGATCAGCAATACCCGGAGTACAGCAAAAATTAGTCATAACAAACATCAGCAATCATACATCATTCACGTATCCACTACCTGAGCCTATTCCTCGCCTCGCGTTTTGCACCCTCATATGCCTGATCATACTCCCTTCTCATATCAGCCTCCAGCTGATTCGCAACCTGCATATACACCTCCGTTTGATTTGGACCAAGCTTCTCAACGGAAAGAGTCCCGATTCCGCGTTTGCGCGCGATCATCGTCAGGAGTGCGATACAGAGGTCTCGTTTATCGCCATGTGCATGGAGGTGCGGTAAGTCGCGGAGAGAACGCACGTGGCGGATGAGCAGGGGAGCCCCTGTCGTGTGAGCTTTCGCGTCTGGCGCGTGTTCTACATCCTCACGCGCCATTTGCGACGCAGACACGAGGAGCTCGAGCTTGATTCGCTGGTACGTCAGGTGTCCCAGGATGTCGTCTTTGGAGATGTACTTGTAGTCGAACGCGGGGTTGAGATCGGTGCATCCGTCGTGGATGTTGTCGGAGAGTTTGATCACCATGTCTTCGTATGACCATCGCGGAGGACTGGGAGTCTGCGTAGAGGCGCGCGCGCCGCCGTTGCCGTTGCCGTTGTTTTTGGTCTTGGATTTTGAGCTCTTGGACTTGGAGATAGGCTTGGATCTACTTAGGCCGGGTGGCGATGCGGAGACAAGCTCTGATGGCAGGTCGGCGTGGTGTTGGCGTGGAGGAGACATTCTTCGAGACGAAGCTCGGATTGTCTCGGTGGAGTAGCTTCGCGAGAGCATATGATAGATGTCGGAGACTGATGAGGTCGAGGTTGAACGTTCCGTTCTTGCATCGATGCCAAGGTTGAGTTCTTCAAGGTCACCGCTGCCTTCTTCGTTGGATAAGCTCCAGTAGTTGAGAAGCATGATGTAAAGAGGGATAGACTGGAGGAGAAAACAAGAGCTGGAACATATATAAGGGCTTGATTGCCAAAGAGAACAAAGGCCATGAATGCTGTTGTGGCCAACGATACATAACCTTTGTTGAGTGGCATGATTTTCTTTCCTCTATGACAGGCCCGTGGATGCCTGTCTGGACGACGCCGACGAACTCCTAAATGCCACAGAAAGTCAGTAATGTGTGGAGCAGGGTATGTAGCTTGACGTTGATCCCAGTTGGAGAGCTCTGAAGTGAGAAAACCGGTTGGCTTGGGCAGTCGAGACGTAATCGAGATCAATGCTGCTCCTCAAGATGGAGCAAAATAATTGGATTGCCGGAAAGAAAAAGAAGGGAAAAAGTCCACTGTAGTATTGACTGATGACAACTGTGAGGTTCGAACTCACGCCCTTGCGGACTGGATATAGGAAAGAAGCCTAATTCCAGCGCCTTAGACCACTCGGCCAAGTTGCCATGTTGAACGTGATACGTTGTGGGTTTACAGAGCTCTTCTCAAGCTCAAGCGCATTCATCGGCACGTCAATACAAACGTGACTATTTCACTCGCGCCATTTGGGTAATCCACCCACCTCGAGCCGTAAATCGGCGGATATACTAACGGACATGAGACTGGCTTTCTGAAAACCTCGGTATACCGTTATTTTTTTGCGTTGATCAATCGTTGGTTTTGTACCTCGCTTGAGTATCGACCAGACAATACTTCGTGATAATCGTATATTATACTGGTCAATGTCTGCACAGCACCGATTCGCCCAGGTGCTACGCATCCACGTCCGCCGAACAAAAATCAAAATCCTGTCAGCCACTCCTAGAAGAGGCTAACGATATATGACCTGACGCCAGGCCTCGGACGCCAAGACATGGTCCTGTAGCGACTGTGGATGACCGTCCACAGTTCGGCACAGCGGCTCCAGGTGCAGCTTTCGGCGTTCCCCGCCCGGGCAACGTTGAGGGCATCCTGTATACTGGGGCTGTCCGACTACCTGGCGGGGTCTCTTTTTTTTCAGTGGAACAGAGGCGAAGTCGAACATGAAGTTTCATCGAGGATGCAGTCAGTAGCCGAGGTTCAGAGTAGTCAGACGACCGAGATCATGCAATGTTTTTGACGTCGCGAAGTGAGAATCCCAAATTAGGCGAATCGATCAATCTTTTTGGAGACCTCACAAACACCGAGTATCTTGATGGGTCATATGTGCAGTGGAGAACAGGCAAGCAGCAGATTCCGGAATGCTCCAGTGTGATGTTCCCGGCCAACACGCTGCCGTGCATGCGGCTACAAGTGTGTTTGTGGAGACCATGATCAGAAAACCCAGAGAAACTTTAGAATGTTGAGCAGAGAAAAGGCTGGTCAAGAAATGGGCTGCTATACACAGCATTCTGTCTGTCAGAAACCGAGGAGATTGGTGGAAGAAGAATTCATGCAGAAAAAAAACGTGGACATCCTGAGAATCTCACGTGCTGACGAGGGCCAGGAGTGACCGTTGCTTTGCATTCTTCTGTTGTTTCGCCTTCCTTCTCCTCGCCGACGTCCACAGCGGGCTCGCCCTCTTTCCTTACTGCAGGCAATGGCCTCCAACACCACTCAGGCCACCGCTTCTGGCGACCTCGTCGACCTCGTTTCCTCTTCGGCCACAGCAACCATCTACCCGTCCGACGATGCTATCCTTGCTGTCCTCCAAGCTCGTTTCCGCGCAGATTTGCCCTATACAAGGATTGGCGCGACCAACCTTGTTGTTGTCAATCCTTACAAGACCCTTGCTAATGTAAACGATATCAGTGCGAAGGAGTACGAGGAGCGGTGCTACAAGGACACAAGTCTTCCTATGGTTGACTCGCCCAAACCTCTGCAGCCCCATCCATACGACTTGGCGGCAAAGCTGTACCTTCTCATGCGACGCAGAAATGAATCGCAGGCTCTTTTGGCGAGGTGAGTGTACTGTATTGTACTATCGTACGCTGGCTATAATAAATTCTTCAGGGGTATAACAGGGTCTGGTAAAAGTTCGACGATTCGTCTCTTCATCAATCAGATTCTCCGCCTCTCAACGCATTCAAGAAGGGAGGCCAAGGTTGCTGAGCAGATCAAGGCCGTATGGACTGTCCTCGACTCGTTCGGCAACACAAAGACTCTTATGAACCCAAATGCCTCGCGCCACGGCCGCTACTTCGAGCTACACTTCAATGAGAGGGGGCGTATCAGCTCTTCAAAAGTCCTTACATATGCTCTAGACAAATCCCGGCTCAACCGCCTCACCCACGAAGAGCGATCATTCCACGTCTTCTACCAACTCCTTGCTGGAGCTACCACAGCAGAGCGTGATCAGTTCAACTTGGAGGATCCCTCTGACTATGCTCTCCTTGCCTCTTCTGGGACCTACCGCCTTCCCTCCGGCCCCTTTAGCGACGATTCAATTGGCATGTCAGACCTGCGTGCATCGATGCGTACCCTCGGCTTCAAGCAGAAACACATGTCTTCTATTTTTAGTGTCCTCGTTTCTATCCTTCTCTTGGGGAACCTACAGTTCCACGACGGCGATGCCCACACCGTGTCGGCGTACATCGCAAACAC